>OZ005652.1:26029624-26162290 GCA_963930645.1 Salticus scenicus
ATCGTAACAACATTTATAGAGAATAACTCTAAAAATATAATGGTGTGAGAAAAGGGGCGTTTTTTCAGGGGGCGTTAACAATTGTACGGTTATTAATGAGATGGTTGGCAAGTAGGTATTATAAAGTTAATCAAAATTACTTAATTATAAAATTAATGAAGGGGTGACATACGTGGAAAATTTTAAATGTAGAAAATGAATAGAATATAGTGTTTGTTAAAAGCAAAATCTTTAAATGCATTTTCTGAAAAACTATATTTTTAATGATAAGTGTCTACGACAAATCTGATTACTTCAAAAGCTTTGAAGATAATTTGATAAAAAAAATTTTCAGTATTTCATTCATTTCTTTTTATGCTTTGGACTAAAAGTTAAACCCTATGTATAAATTTGATGATTATACAGGCTTATATGTAAAATAATGAAATTTGTTAAAGAAAAATTCTGTATTTTTCAGTGAGATATGATACATTTCAGTGAATTTAAGGAATATCACAAACATTTTAGTTCATTGCACAGGTAAGGGCAGTTATTAATTAGCAGTTATTATTTTACTGCTAATATGCAGTAAAAAGGAATTAAAAATATTTTCAGTTAAATTGAATTTATAGCATCTGGCGTAAATATAAAATTTTGCTTAATTTCTATACAAATTAACCTTTTTTTTTTTTTAATTTTAAGGAATATTTGTGAAAATTATATATGGATTCAAAATTTTAAGTCTTATTTAACAAAAAATGTTTATATTTAAACCATATTCTGTGTTTTTGCAAAGTGTTCTGAACGTAGACTGATATTTTAAATGATGGAATAACTTTTAGGAACATATAATCTGTAGAATACTGATGAATTGTAACATATTCAAATCTGTTACCTTTTACTTTTATGATTATTGTTATTATTATTTTATTTGCAATATTTGTATACATTATTATTTTTTAAATATTTTTTCACTTATGCGATGGTAGAAATACTTTAAAAAGTTTACTATCCCAAAACAGTGGTGATAATTGCGCCGTTAATCCGAAGAATTTAACCCTATTTACATTCAGTTTTCGAACAGAATATTATATTGAAACGAAAATAAAATCTGCATATTTATATTTTTAAATCCACTACTTCTGTCTTTAAACGATGTTTGTAATATTATCCCTAATCTTTTTCATTATATTGTATTTCTTTTCATGAGATCAAAACTTCACCGCCGCTTATTTAACACCCTCTACATGCCTCCCCAATCCTTCCTTATAATATTTATTTTTTATTTATTTATTTATTTATTTATTTATTTATTTTTAATCACGAACCCAATTTCCATCTGTTCTCTACTTCTGCAGAGCTGCCAACCTAATCCGGCAAATTGTTAACGCCTATTGAAAAACGCCCCTTTTTCTACACCACTTAATTTTTAGAGCAATTCTCTTCAAATGTATCTATGATGAATTAAGTAGAAAAACACTTTAAAAATTAAGTGGTGTAGAAAAAGGGGCGGTACTAACAATTTGCCGGATTAGGTTGGCAGCTCTGCTTCTGTCATCTGAAGATGCAGGGTGATGACCCCAGGTGCTTCGGAACCAGGCTCCTCGTAAATGATGTTTTTCACATTGTTTAAATATAAATTTTCAGTTTACTCATATGATTATGCTAGAAATTCTTAATTAATTTATTATTTATTTTTTAAAAAGGATAAAAGGCTGTCACTAGGAAAAAATTGAAAATTTTTGTAAATTGTTAGAGTAATATTCTCCAAATGCAATTGCGATTAAATAAGAAGATAAATACTGTAGAAATATACTGCTGTGAAAAAGAAGGCGGGGCTAACAATACTATGAAATATTAATTAAAATTTTGGAGGGTATGAGTGTTATAACTGAAATTTTGAAAAGATAAATTTCATAATTCCTTTTTTGATATTTAGCAGGCTGCACGCGACCTTGAATTACTAATTTTAGATAACAATTTTTGCTGTATTACGTAATATAGGCCTGTACTTATACGATGTTTCTTTTTTTTTTTACTTTTTTTATAAAACAGTTATGGAAGAAACCTTGTAATTAGGTGTGGTCGTGTAAAAACTATTAAAAAAAAAGGGGGGGGGGAATTGTAAGTCATAGATGTCAACTTGTACGACTTTTTCACACCACTATTTCTTTATAAAAAATTTCATCCTCTTTATTCGCAGAAAACTGTAAAAAAAAATAATTAAAAATTTATTAAAAAAAAAAAAAAAAAAAAAAAAAAAAATGTGAATCACAAATCTCAGATATAAAAGTCATAAATGTCAACTTGTACGATTTTTTTTTTTTTTTTTTTACACTACTATTTATTAAAAAAAAAAAGTCATCCTCTTTAATCGCAGAAAACTGCAAAAAAATTATTAAAAAAATCTGTTAAAAATTTCTGGTAGTAAAGAAACGCACAGGCTGCCAGCTATGTAGATGTTAAGTATTACACTCAAAAAATATTTCATTTCAAAACTAGTACATAAGTACATATTAAAGAGACATTTACACGAAAATATAATAAAAAGTGAATATATGTATAATATTAATTGCGGAAGTTTCCGATCATTTTATTAGAAATAAAAATATCTTTTCGGAAATTGGAAAATAGAACAATTAGTTAAGGACAAAATGTACAGTCAGCCAAAAAAAAAACGCCACCCCCCCCACCTAATTTCGCCGTAAATTATCGTAGAAACATGCGACTGGTACCGATCAGTTTGTAATAAAGTTTAGTTTATAATGTTATAGTTAGATTTTACTTAAGGGGTCGTCTACATATTAAAACTGACATCAACTTCATTTTTTTCAATAGTAACCCCCCTTTTTTATAATTTATTTGAATTCTTTGGATCAAATCATCACGGAAAATGGTATAGTTTATATATTTCGCTCAATTTTTCATACAGTTATAAGCTGTCAAAGTTTGGGGATGCTAATGTTAAATGAATTTGACAAACATTAAATCATATCTTCCGAAATAATTATGATATTTAAATTCTGGTTTTTTTATTCGTTAGAATGAATTGACCCAAACATATTCCATGCAAATTTTTGCTAAAAAATCATTTTTTGAATTATGAAAATTATTAATAAATTCATATTTGAAAAAATTATGAATTATGACCTATGTTAATTTTTGCACGAATAGAACGGGCATCATCAGAAACATGGGTTTCCAAATTTACAGCTCATTCCTAACATTATTTTTTGAGTTACAGTGATATTTCATTTTTTACTGCTGTTAGGGGGGCGTCACTTGTTATAATTTGTATTCTCTGTGAGTCAGTATCTCTATACATTTTGACGAAAAACTATTTTAATTTACCTTTATGTTATTCAAATTGTTTTCTAAGGAACATTTCGATGTTTATTATACAAATTAGCTTATTTTTTATAAAATTATCGCAATGCAAGCAAGAGATTGGGAAAGAATTCCAAAATAAATGAAGCCCCGCCTTTATATTGCGGAAACAGTATTAAAAAACTAGTTTGCATACTCGTATATGACTCTATATGTCACGCTGGTATGTATAAATGTCAATGGCATTTACTACATGGGATGCTGAAGACAAAATTTAAATGATTTAATTGGAAGTATGTAAAATAATTTTGTTTTATAATGTAAAGTTTTAGAAAAACTGTGTAAAGGCGTGGCTTCCGTTGTAAAGAGGAGTTTACTCGTTTCTGAAATGTTAAGCCTTTGTTCTTAAATATTACATAACTTTTTCTAGTTTCTCACTGCTAAAATTTTATTTTATCCCTTTTGTCTTTTGTTTTTAACTTGAATATTCTAGGATTCGTGCATGTCAAGTTATATATCATGATTTAGAAAACGCGGTAGGACGAATTAAAGAATTTAAAACTTTGTAATATGGCTTATTACTTTTAAAGATATAGATTTTCTACATTTAAAATTTAGAATTCAAGTACAGTAGACGACTGCAAAACGGGGAATATTCGATCTAGGCAATAGAAAACCGTTTTTTTTTTTTTATATCCATATTTATTTTCATATGAATATACACAATAATTATACTCTTTCTAGTGAAAGTATTTGTATTCATACTATTTTGTTTATATAAATATGAGTATAAGGAATATTCTTAAGAAATATCGTAACACACAAATTGTGAAAGAATCGCCCACTGGAGGAGTTACAGATTTCCAAATGACGTGAAACTACGTCAGCGGTCGCGAAAATGTTAAATATCCTTTCTTAGTGCTGAATGACTCCCTGTTGAATCACTTGCTGTCTGACTCCATGCTTAATAAACCCCATAATTAATTTAATTTAGTTAAGTAAAAAAGTTTAATTCTGTCATTAACTTTATCCCAGGTTATTTAAATTTCCCACTTAACACTTAGGGAGGCATCCTAGCATAAAATGAAACAGTACATAATAAGAAATTTACTCATAATGTTAAAAACCAAATATTATTTATTAAGGGGAATTAGGATACATAAATTATTAAGTACATTAGGCCCGTATGGCCGGTTTAAAATTTGCATACCTAAACTTTACCGATATATAATAATTCTTTTATGGAGTCCTAATTTTAAATTACTCAGGAATTGCTAAATAATAAAAATGCTTACCGAAAATCTTCAGCGCAGTTTGAGGCATCATCATCCTTCCAGAAAAAACACTTATCACAAATTCCAGACACTGAACTTAATCCAAATCTGACTCTACGTTCACAAATTTAAAATCTCTTCTTCTCTTTTCCTCTCCGTCCTCTCCCTATATCCCAATCCGAATTTTTATGCCCCTTTTCTCTTTCTTCTCATATTCCCCTCTTTCTCTCCAATCTCTGGCTAGTTCGTCGTTAACCTTAATATTATTGGATTTTAGGAATTGAATAAAATTTTCCGTCATTGGCTCTTCCTTTCCCCTTTTAAAATTTTCCTAGCCTTATTTTATTTTATTTTCTCAGCTGGTTTTTCGCGCGCTTTCCGCATCTTTCCATCCGTATTCATCTCTACCCTTTTGTAGACTCGAACGCTTACCAACAATCCTTGCATTATTCTGGTCCCCGACCTATTCAAAACTCTCTGAATTTGGCGGCGCCTTTTTTCGGTACCTTGTATGTAACATAAATTTTTCTTTCCTCTTATAGAGAAGACATTTCCAAAATTTGACTTCTAACATTTCTTTTGAACGTATTCTAATCGAAAATATTTCTTGTGCTATAAATTTACACTCAGTGCCTTTATTTTTTTGTTATGATTTTGACTTTTACTATCGTACACCTGAATAACCAATCCTTTCAGCATTATCCCTGCTTTCAAGCCTTTATTTTTAAAATATCCCGGACATCTGGCCTTAAAGTTGTTTTCGTTTCTTACCTAACACGATATTTTCTCACAAAAATAATTTTATTTTTGTCCACCCAAGAATTCCTATAAGCGAGCTATCCTTCTTTAACTTTCATGGGAAATCGTGTGTGACCATTCCTTTCTTAGGAAAATATGCCCTTTGCAATGTTCCTTTATTCACCTCTAAGTTTAACCGCGCTGTTATTATTATGCCTTAAATTCCAAATCTTTAAATTTTCCTCCAAAGAAATTCCAAGATGTCTGAGCGTGTCTCAGCAATATATCGAATTCCCCAAAAAGAAAAAAAATGAGAAAAAAAAAGAAAAGTGCTTTAACTCACGCTGTGATTAGGACTCCATATACATTGCAATAAATATAAAACAGTATTATAATAAACATAATAAATAGATATAATGACATATAATCATAAGTGTAATAAACAGAGTATATGCTACTATATGCATAATATGAAACCATACAATAAGTGAAAAGAATGAACCATACGATAGAAATACATACATATGATATTTCATAGAATAAGTGAAAAGAATGCATCATATAGAAATAGGTATATATTAATTCAGACAATAAGTGAAAAGAATGCATCATATAGAAATACGTATATATATTAATTCATACAAGAAGTGAAAAGAATGAAACATACGATAAAATACATATATATATAATTAAAAATTTTTTTTTTCTTCTAGTAGAATAGCACAATTGGTACACTATTCTCTATACCTTTTAATTGTATAGAGGTGAGGAAAAGAAAATTCTTTACGATTTATGGGCTCACAAGTGTACATACAGACACCGACAGCTATATAAATACATATATAGTGTATGATTATTATCTTTTCTTTTTCCTGATTAATGGATATAATTTTTTTTTTTTTTTTTTGAAATATTGTCATTATGTTTATTTTTTTTTGTTAACGTGAACGACAGCAACAAGTAATTATTGTAGAAAATATTGTAATTAAAATACATATGATGAATAAAGATGATCCTATGAATTTTACTAAGAAAAGATGGTTAGTAATATTAGGAAATTTAAACCAATCAAACCAAGTGTTTGAACCTTCAACATTTAGTGTTCTTGTATAATTAGTATTCAGTTGTAGCAGTTCCACACTTGGCTCATCCAAACAGAACTTTATTTTCTTACACTGAACGAGAGTTGGTGCTTTTAAGCACAACTTTTCGTTATAACACCGTGTTTCTGCAAAAAATTTCACAGTTAGTATCGACGGGGACGTTGTAAGTTGTACTGCTTTAGTGTGCACAGCTATCTCTTGAAAATGTACTGTAACTACACCTGGATCACAAGTGCTTGTTGCCTGGAAAGTGATGCGTGCCAACACAGGGCAGTTATAGCATCCCGAGGCTGTGAGATCAATATCTTCAAATTTCGGACATATTGTATTTGATTTTATTACCATTTTAAAATTAGTGAAGTGCAACTGTATACGAACAGCCGCAGACATTAATAGCGATGATTTTAACACATCCTCTTGTACTTGAAATAGATGAATGTCTTTTTGCAATGGCAATGCATGCTCCTGGGAAGAAACGTGATGAGTTAATGCATCCGAAACCATTGTGCAACGCAGGACATCCTCGAAAAAATCACAATTTGATATATTGGGGTCGAAGATAAAATCTTTCGTAAAAGAAGTATTTGCTTGTATAGCTCCTATTTGACCTGCGTTGGGGTTATTTCTGGGACTGGCTGGCGCTAGATATGCTTCTGAAGGTCGACCAACTCGTTGTATAAAATAGTCTTGGAGGTTTAGTTGTGGTTGGTCATAGGCGCCCAGAATTGAAACTTTGATTCCCGACTTTGTGTACGCGGAATCTGTTAAAGATAGCCGTGAAACTGTGTTGTTTTCAGAGTGCGTTAACGATACATGATATTGACATGTATGTCCAGAGATTTTGGATACTTCATAGGTTTTTAACAAGTCTGGTTCAAACCAGACGCGAAAAAAATTGCAAGCCGCTCGAGTTAACACCGTACAGCCCACACCTAGTCCCCCTGGGACGCAGGCTGTAATGCCAGGAAATTGACGGCTCTCAGCCGTTTCGGCTTCAAAATGGTTACCATTCTTGCCAATGTATTGTTTTATGCAGTGCACACCTCGTCCGCAGAATTGATTAAAGATACAAGAAATCTGCGATATGTATTTGGCAGTAACTGGGAATGTGAAATATTGCCTTTCTGTGTGAAAACTGCATGTCACTTCTTCTAATTTAATTTTTAGTGAGAACAAATGATTTTCGTGACTGTCCGTGAACCATAAACACGTTTCCGCTTGAATTGTGGGTAATGATATTTCTGCAGTTGTGTACAACTGGCATGCCTTTGTTCCATCCTGTAATACTTCACAGGTCTTTAAGTCGGAAGTGATGATCGAATGTGAGTTACACTCACCACTAATTTCAGTGCAAAGTAATGCCATGGTTAAAAGTACTAAAGGGAGAGACGAAATTCGTGGATTTTGTACAGCATTTTGATTCTCCAAATGTTGATAAAAGTTTAACATCAAATTTCGCATAATGCTGCCGATAAAAGCACCAGTAAGTAATGAAACTCTGGCGAGTAATTTAAGGCATTTAATAATGATGTAAACAAGAAAAATTACTGATTTAAAAACATATATGATATTCTTAATCGCTGTTTTAAGAAATAGCAGCATAAATAGGATAACTGTAGTTAATAGTATATACATGATGTATTGAAAAATTGGAGGTAAACATTTTAGATGTTTTATCACTTCCCAACAAAAAAAACATTGTTTGATTTGGCAGATAGTTTTCCCTGACACGTGGAATAAACCCGTTACGGAAATACCGCTCGGGTGTAAATAAATTACTGTAATGTCTGACCTATAGGCCAATAGTTCGAAGGGGATTCGTATCATTAAGTCATTTGGCACAGTAAGCACATGCTCATATTCATCATTTCTAAGTATGACTCTGCCTGTGTCAGGCAAGGTCAATATTGGATCCGTAAAGTTTATGGTTAAATTGTGGTTTTGAAAGAAAGCGGATTCCCCTTCTAGGAGTTTACGACGATGCGGTGTTATTGCTTTATTTTCAAATAGACAAATCTCAAAAGTAAGTAATTCTGGGTCATAAATGGTGGCATCCTCTGTGACAGCAATCATTATCTGTTTCTTTTGTGTATAAGCACAAAAGCAGTCACTTTTAGTGGAGCAGTTATGGGTCTCACAAAACTCGGGCGTGCCTGTACAGCGATCTTCACCGCATTCACATAGAATCTTTCGCTTGTTGAAACATTCATACGAAGTGCTTTTATTATCTAATTCCTCTGAGTGTTGTAAGATGAATGAAGAGGGCATGATCAGGGAGTAGTCTTTTGCTAGGATAAATGTTCTATTCGCTTTTACACAGTTGTTGCAGTGATGGTAAAGACAGGCATTGGCTGGAAAACTAATTTTTGTGATGACATGTCTCGTTAGGTGGTGGCACTTAAGTTCATTGTAAAATGAACACAATTGTGGCCTGAAATGTTTGCCTTTAACGGCAGATGCCAGTATGAATAGCACTGAAATATAAGAAAAAGCATTTTCATTAATAGCCCCTCCTGAGTAAATATAATTTAATTATTATTATTATAATTTATTTATTTTTCATTTTCTTTTTTTTTTTTTTTTTTTCGAATATGTAAGTGACTGTTTTAACTGGTGTGCGAGAAAACTGCATATATTATATGATTTCCATTATTATTATTATTATTATTATTATTATTCTTTATATATATATATAAATTCAATTCCCTTATTAAATGAAATTTGAAATTTATAATATCAGTAGATAAATGTACCCCTCAAATATACAAATTGGAAGAAAAGTGAAGTTAAACATGAATTTGTTAAATATAACGCAAGGAAATTAAATGAAATAGAAAGATAATTTAATTTTACTTTATTTCACCTTACGTTATTTATTTATGTATATATATATATATATATATATATATATTTTTTTTTTCTCCATTAGAAAATAACAATAAATTTAAAGGATAAATTATTATGATTAAATATTATTAATATATCCTTTTTTTTATATATATATATATTATTATTATTATTATTATTATTATTAATATTATTAATCTCATATAACAGTTAACAACTTTCTCACAATTGGCCAATTTGTGAGAATGAACAACGTCTGTTCATAAGATTAATATAAGGGAACGCGAAATGTGCGCCTAATTATAAGATTAACAAGAGAATTGAATTTGAGATTGTGAAAATATTACATATATAAGGTAATGGAATAAAACAAAGTTATGTAGAATTAACACTATTCTATACATAAAGGACGAATTTCTCAGGAAGGAATGCTTCGTATGTATGTGTACTTAATAAGAATTAAATAATAATGAAAATGAAAATTATAAATAAATGTTAAAGGAATTTAATACTTCCTCATCTTTAATATTATGTTAAATCCATAATATTACTATATTTGACACTAATGCTATATTTCATATAATCTACTTAATGAAATATATCATACCATAAACAAACTGAAACTGTATTATTTACAAAGTTAAAAAGACAAATATAAGTATAAAATAACTGAATACATACGAGTAATATTTGTCTAAACCGTACTATCGACAAGGCAAAGTCTAGTTGATTATAATATTTATAAAATATATTCTAATTACCTCGGTACGTATGTATATATAGATATGAATAAATATTTATTTAATAAAATGGAAGATCAAGGAGATAAGTATAAAAATTTTATCCTCTAATCATAACAATAATAATAATAAGACATATAAATAAATATTGCCTAATATAAAATAAAATTAAAATAAAACTGATATAGATATAAAATTACGTACTTAAATCTTAATAACGAGTATAATAGTTATAATTATCGTCATACATCGACGAAACAAAATACAACTGAAAGGATATGTGATAATAGAATCAGGGCCTGATTAAGGGGGAAGCTCGCTCTTAACACATTATTTATACTTACACCGTTATTTTTTAACAAATACTTTCCTCCTATAATAAACAGAAAATTTTCATTAAAAATTATTTTAAAGGAATTCTGGTGTCTAATAACGGTGAGTAAATTGGATTGTTTTACACCGTTCATTTTTTATAAAAAATATTTCCTCGTCAAAGCGTGGAATTTCTATGACATGAAGTAAAAAATAATTGTAAAAATATTCCGGTATGAGCGAGCTTCCCCCTTAATCAGGCCCTGAATAGAATATCAAATCACGAATATATATATATCGATAAATAAAGATGTGTATATATACATATGTATACATTATTATTATTCATTTATTCATTTATTTATTTATTTAATTTTTTTTTTTTTTCAAATCCTAGTCAATAAACTAATATGACACAAAAGCAATATCATTCTGTGTATTTTAACGCTAAGTCAAAAATTTTGTCCGCTAAGGGTTGAACTGTACTGCGTAGAAAATAGCGGGGTGGTGGTGTTGGTTCGGTATTGACCGGTGGGGAGAGTGTATAACTAATAGTGTCTTGAGATGATGTATGGGAGGGAGGGATATTTTCGATACTAGAGTTTGTTGACCCCAGATTTACTGCTTTGGGAAGATTCTTGCCACCGCTGTCTAGAAGGTAAGAATTGTTGTCTAATTCCTCGAAAATTGCGTGTGGTCGTGTTTCTGGGGACGCTTCTATATTAGGGGAAGGGAAGGATTGTGTATTATCTGTAATTGTTGTATGTAACAGATCTAATTCTGGTTTTCGGGCAGTATATGGAATAAGTCTTTCAGCGTGAATCTTCATGTCTTTATTTTTGTGAGGGTTTATAGCGTCAACTATAGTATAATTTACTTTATTATGCTTCTTTAAGATACGATAAGGGCCAAAGAATTTGCGACGTTTCGTGATATTTAAATTACGGTCCCGTGCTGGGTCATATAAGTAAACTAATTGACCGGGATAGAAATCACGATATCTGGCCTTTTTATGTTGGTAATTTTCCATCGCGATAGCGGCATTCTCTAAATTTTGTATCACCTTTTCGTGTGCGTATTTTAAATCTGTTGTTTGTTTCAGGATATAATCTGGATATGCCATTTCCTGTGGTGTTGAGTTATTATTTATAATGTCGGTTGGTAATAAAGGGTCATATCCTAAGTGGATATATGCAGGTTTTTCGTTAGTAGCAGAATGAATTGTAGAGTTATAGATTAAGGCGTAATATTGCACGAAATCGTCCCATTGTAACGTATTGTCAGCAAAAATAGCAAGTGACTTTTTAATATTTTTGTTGGCAGCTTCACAAACCCCATTTGTTTGAGGTCTCATAGGTGTTGTGAGTAGTTTAAGGACTCCTAGTCGTGTACATAGTATTTTGAACAGATCGCTGATAAATGAAGGTCCTCTGTCACTTAACAATTTTTCTGGAATGCCAAATAGACTAATGTAATCCATAAATCTGTCAACACTCGTAATTGCAGTAGCGTCGGGGACGGCGTATAATCTGATAAATTTCGTATAATTATCTATAAAACTAAGGATGTATCTGTTACCCTTATGTGTTCTAGGTAATGGGCCAATGTGATCGCATGATACCATTTGCATTGGTCTAGTGGGTTTGAAATTCCTCTGAAGTGGGACAGGAGGTAACACATTTGGACTCTTGAAACTTATGCAATGTGCGCATGATTTTATAAAATGTTTTGTGTCCGAATATAAATTTTCCCAAAAGTATTTCTCTCTAATGTTGTTGTAAGTTTTAAATACTCCAAAATGTGCCATATGATTTGCTGCTAGTATGTGAGGCTTAAATTTGTCTGGTATAACGATTCGTAAAATGTTAGTGGATTTTCGAAATCTTGGTATAAATGCCGAATGCATAAGTAGTCCGTCTTTCAAAAGGTAGTTTGGATATAAATTTGAAAGTAGTGTTGGTGAATTTTCTAAGGTTTTAATTATTTCCGAAAGTTTGGAATCCGTGCGCTGAGCGGTTTTAATATCCTGAATTGTTGGGAGATTAATTTGAACATTATTTACTGTTAAAATATCTAAATTGTTGATTGGCATACTGGTAATTCGTTCCTTATTGAGAGAAAAATTTCTCGAGGGTACATTTCCTAATGAAAAATCATCGCTTTGTCCTTTAACATAAATTAGTATATAAGCTCGTTGGTTTAATACTTCTTCTATATCAACAGGCAATACTTCATTATCATTCATAAAATACCAATTCCCTTTCGAATCCTTAGTTAAACAAAAATAATGACCGTCATTCACGTAATTACCCGAATGTACTATTATGGCATTTAAATAATACCATAAGGGTTTATATTTTCGATATGTCATGTAAGGTTGAAAATTTATTTTATCATTATAAGTCACGTGATGTGATATCTTTTCACCTCCTTTTTGAGAAAATGTAAATCTTTTCAAATGAAATGTAAGTACTGTAGGAGATTTGGAAACTGAAATTTGTTTTAGTGCGTCTACCATCGAATTGCAATTATAACAATAATAGTCTGCTTGCAAATGCTCTGGTTTTGTGAATTTATGTAAAGCTTTCGTTAGGGAGTCTGTACCTTGTGTAATATCTAATGAGAAATCTCTAAAAGGGTCAAAAGTTATGCTCTTATGCCTACAATTTAGACATTCTACTTCACTACGGAAAATTCCTTGAAACATATTTTGTAATATAGTTGATTGATTGTATGAATATCTGAAAGCGTGAGTCTCATGAAATGAAACTGATTGTTCTAAATGATCAATAATTCGACCCAGAAATTCGTGTGCATCCTGTTGGATATTGTACTTAAATTCTTTGTCAATAGTTTGGAGATTTTGATAAAACTCAATGGGTTGTACTACTCTTCCCGTTTTTCCCATTACTGAGTCTATGTGTCGTTTTAACATACAAAACATACAAAATGTATTTGGCTCACACGTGAACTCATGGTTTGAATTATGAAATAGAAAATTCACTAAAGGTGGGAGATATGTAAGACATTGTAAGATAACATTTATATAACAAGTGTTGCCCATGTTTTCTAATCCAGCTCTCCTTTTATTAATTGCTTTAGATTCTGGGTGTACGTTATCGTACTTGTTAAAGTGTGTAATATTTGGTTGTGAAAGTAAATTTCCTACTGTTTTATTTTTAATTTCGGAAATATTATGTTTAGTATTCTGTGTTGGAATGTTATAACTCTTTTGTAATTTTTCTCTGAAAGGGTTTAGTGAGTGATTCGTATTGTTAGTGCTTACAAAGAAATCTGTAGACAGAGTATCTGCGACAATGTTTTGCGATGATTTAATTAATTCGAATGTGTAGTCATAATCTGATAAAAAGGCAAACCAACGGGTTACTCTGTTACCGGGTGATTCGAGGGAAGCTAATTTTGTTAAAGCTGAATTATCACACCTTATTATAAAGTGTCGACCATAGAGATAGTGTTTAAAACTTTTTACCGCTTGAACAATAGCCAAAAGTTCTTTTTCAAAAATGATATATTTACACTGAGTGGGATTTAGTTTCTTTGAAAAATATGCTATAGGGCGAATTATACCGTACTCATCCCTTTGTCCTACCATAGCCCCTAATGCATTTTCACTACTATCTGTAGAGAGAATAAATTCTTTATCATAATCGGGATGTATCAAAATAGGGGGTGTTGATAACTTTTCTTTTAGAATATCAAACGCTCTTTGAGCTTCTGTTGACCATCGGAATCGTTGATTTTTCTTAGTCAAATTCGTTAACGGTGCAGATAGAGTGGAAAAATTTTTGATAAATTTTCGATAGTATGAAACAAGACCTACGAATCTTCGAATCCGCCTTACAGTAGTGGGAACCGGAAAATTTTGAATTTTAATTATATTTTCATCTAGCGGCTTAATTCCTTCTGCGTTTAATTTATGTCCGAGGAATTGAATTTCAGGGAACATAAAACAACATTTTTCTGGATTTAATGTTATTCCATACGTACGAAATCGTTCAAATAATTTTCTTAATTTACTAAGCATGTGTAGCTCGTTGTTTGCACCGATGCCAAAGTCGTCGATGTAATTACATATTTTAAGGTCTGTCAAAGGCGCTAAAATCATATCTGCCAATTTACTAAAGTGTTCTGGGGATGCTGACATCCCTTGAGGCATTGTGAGATAACGATAAGAGCCAAAAGGCGTAGAGAAAGTTGTCATGTCTCTATCTTGCGGTTTTAATGGAATTTGATAGAAAGATGAAGAGAGATCTAAAGTTGTAAATAATTTTGATCCTCTTAAATTTTCTAACAAATGATTTATTATAGGTAATTTGTACCTTGGGTATTTTAAATATTTATTTAAAATTCTGTAGTCTACGACATGTCTCCACTTTTGTTTCTCCGGATTACCAGATGGATTCTTTTTTTTTTTAATGAGGATTAGTGGAAAACTAATATGAGAGTCCGATCGTTCTATAATATTCGCTTCTTCGAGTTCGGATAACTGTTTTTTCAGTTCGCCTTCTAGTGCTTGTGGAACACGATACGGACGAATTGACGGTAATTGAGATATATCAACCTGTAGATTTGGTTGTATTGCATCTGTGCGGCCAATGGTAAACATTCGTTTACTAAATATATCCGCAAATTCCATAAGTAGTTCTAATAATTTCGCTTTTATCTCAGGGTTTAAATGTGATAAGTTAAAATCGGTAGGTTTTAATTCTTTTCGTCGTAATTGTTTTATATATTCCATATTACGGGTATCAAATACCGTATTAATTGCCCCTAGTCGCGTATGTTTATTTAAAGGGACTGCGTTATCACTTAGATTAGATATTTTAACTGAAATCTGTTTGTTATCCTCCACCGAGCAAAATGTGTTGACAATTTTTATATTTCGATTCTGTAAACACGGGACAAAATTTACCTTTTCTCCATGCTTAATTGCCATATCTAGGTTTAGCTTAATTTGCCATGACTCATGTGGTTGAAGAGTGAATTTCGCAGGTATTCTCGCGTAGTTAACATGAGTTGTGCTAATATTATTCGAGAGTGCATCTCTCAACGGCACGGTCACATTCCGTGAATTCAATGTATTATTTTCAAAATTTATATTAAATTTCTGTGATTTTAATAAATCATATCCTAATATGGCATGATAATATTTAGATAATGGATTTCTAACAATATAAAACTTATGTCTAAATGTTTTATGTCCGATTGTCACTGGAAGAGAAATACATCCTACAATGTTCATATCATTACCTGTTACGGATTTAAGATTTATATCAATTTTCAAGAATTTAATGTCTTTATCTGAATTGAATTGTTTAAAAACATTTTCCTGTATGACACAGACACTGGCGCCACTGTCACAAAGGCTAGGAGTGAGAAATCCTGCTAATTTTACATCTACTATAGGTAAAAATATTTGTCTGGTATTTGAATCGATTATCTGTGTGTTAACCACATCATTAGTTATCGGTCTTCCGTTATATGGCTTTTGTTGGGTCCGGGAACGCGTCTCAGACCGAAATTCATTGTGCGTTCCCGATTTTAGTTTAAATGTTTTCTGTTATTGTGCTCATAGACTTGTGGCTGTGGTCGGGAGGAATAACCTCGAGTTCTATTATTTATGTTACTCGTATTGTGTTGACGAGAAAACGAGGGGGATTGGGGTCGAGTACGATTTGCGGGATTCGAATAACACTTACTGAAATGATGTGAGAGTTTATGACAAAACCTGCAGGGTGGAAAACGTCTTTGGTGTGAAGTATTATTACCTCTATTGTTGTAGATACGCCCAGAAAAGTTTCTAGGGGTCGGCCTTTGATCATTTCTATAATTTTGGTTCGAGAATGAATTTTGTGTTTTTAATTTTAGTTCCTCAATTTCTTTAGTTAAGGCGCTAACCATTTCTTGGGTATGCATAGCATGTGATTGTATGATATCTTTAAGGTCAGAGTTATTTGTGATATTGTTGACCTCTTGAGTGGACTCAGGATTGGTTAAAGACGAGTCACTGATTTGTAATGTTTGGATGAAATCTACCGCTTCTTCAAAAGTTTTAGGGTCTTTTAAAATTAGGGAATGTTTATATTTCGGTAATAGACCTTCCATGAATTTCGCTAATTTACTCTGTTCAAATAACGCTTTTACTGCAGCATTTGTAAGATCGGGATTATTAAAAAAATGTTGCGTAGCTAATGCTACCTTTGCTGCATAGTGTTTAACCTGCTCATTCGGGAGCATTTTACAATTCGAAAACTGTTGTTGTCTCGCTCCTAAACTATATTTAGTGTCAAAATAGGAAAGGAATTTCCTTTTAAAATCCTCGTAATTATTTTCATTGCTAAGATCGGGCGAATTTATTATATTTGAAAGTGCGTCACCTCTTATACGTGATTTCAGTATAAGTAATTTTTCATCTGGTGTGCATTTTGTGAGGTCCGCAATTTTTTCAAAGTTTTCAATAAAAAATTTAGGGGTAACCGCGGACAAATTATCAAATTGTGGTATTATTGACTGCAAACCTGCTAACTTTCTAATCATACTATCGGATTCGGATCCGTTTGTTTCGTCTCCCGGCATGTTTTAAAGAGTAAAGGAGGATAAATATACAAAAAAAAAAATTTCAATAACTACTTGACTAAACAATAACAATAATAAAATGAAAATTCAGTATTTATATCTATACAACACCTTTGGATTGTACTAAACTAAAATTTATATTTTAAATAGAAAATCCACAAAACTGAATAATTTATCAAGATAAAATTCTAATAACACTGAATATATTCAAAATTCTATGATATAAGATACTAGGAAATCCATACCAAATAGATATAAATTACTTTTTTTTTTTGTTTTGAGAAAAAAAAAAAATTGAAATAGCAAATCATTTAAAATATTACCATATTAGGAAAATATTTAAAAGACTGTAGTAACGAGTAAACTCTAAATTAATAGTTGAGTATAAGTATCAAAGAAAAAGAAATTTCAATTTTTTTTTTTTTTTTGTGGTATAAAATATAAAATTTGGATACCTAATATTGTCAACGTATGTGTACATATATGGATGTATTACGTTAAAATACAGATAAAATAATGTTAAAATTCAAAATTTTCCATATAGATACACATAGTTGTATAGATAATGAAAATCAAAATATATATGCAGAAATAAAAGATGTAATGTATAATAAACACACATATTAATAAAATAGGTAGATATATAAAACGTAAATATTGATTTCCCCTTATATGTGAGAAATTAATAATTAAATCACTATATAATATTATTGTTAAAAACAATTTTATACTTAAAGACTACACTTAAAAAAGTGTAATGGTCACGGCGGACCACTTGCTGAATGACTCCCTGTTGAATCACTTGCTGTCTGACTCCATGCTTAATAAACCCCATAATTAATTTAATTTAGTTAAGTAAAAAAGTTTAATTCTGTCATTAACTTTATCCCAGGTTATTTAAATTTCCCACTTAACACTTAGGGAGGCATCCTAGCATAAAATGAAACAGTACATAATAAGAAATTTACTCATAATGTTAATAACCAAATATTATTTATTAAGGGGAATTAGGATACATAAATTATTAAGTACATTAGGCCCGTATGGCCGGTTTAAAATTTGCATACCTAAACTTTACCGATATATAATAATTCTTTTATGGAGTCCTAATTTTAAATTACTCAGGAATTGCTAAATAATAAAAATGCTTACCGAAAATCTTCAGCGCAGTTTGAGGCATCATCATCCTTCCAGAAAAAACACTTATCACAAATTCCAGACACTGAACTTAATCCAAATCTGACTCTACGTTCACAAATTTAAAATCTCTTCTTCTCTTTTCCTCTCCGTCCTCTCCCTATATCCCAATCCGAATTTTTATGCCCCTTTTCTCTTTCTTCTCATATTCCCCTCTTTCTCTCCAATCTCTGGCTAGTTCGTCGTTAACCTTAATATTATTGGATTTTAGGAATTGAATAAAATTTTCCGTCATTGGCTCTTCCTTTCCCCTTTTAAAATTTTCCTAGCCTTATTTTATTTTATTTTCTCAGCTGGTTTTTCGCGCGCTTTCCGCATCTTTCCATCCGTATTCATCTCTACCCTTTTGTAGACTCGAACGCTTACCAACAATCCTTGCATTATTCTGGTCCCCGACCTATTCAAAACTCTCTGAATTTGGCGGCGCCTTTCTTCGGTACCTTGTATGTAACATAAATTTTTCTTTCCGCTTATAGAGAAGACATTTCCAAAATTTGACTTCTAACATTTCTTTTGAACGTATTCTAATCGAAAATATTTCTTGTGCTATAAATTTACACTCAGTGCCTTTATTTTTTTGTTATGATTTTGACTTTTACTATCGTACACCTGAATAACCAATCCTTTCAGCATTATCCCTGCTTTCAAGCCTTTATTTTTAAAATATCCCGGACATCTGGCCTTAAAGTTGTTTTCGTTTCTTACCTAACACGATATTTTCTCACAATAATAATTTTATTTTTGTCCACTCAAGAATTCCTATAAGCGAGCTATCCTTCTTTAACTTTCATGGGAAATCGTGTGTGACCATTCCTTTCTTAGGAAAATATGCCCTTTGCAATGTTCCTTTATTCACCTCTAAGTTTAACCGCGCTGTTATTATTATGCCTTAAATTCCAAATCTTTAAATTTTCCTCCAAAGAAATTCCAAGATGTCTGAGCGTGTCTCAGCATTAGATTTTAGTTTAAATCTTGTTATCTATATTTTTGTATATTATCTATTGTTGGTTTGTACGCCTAAAATAAATGTAAAACTTTATAATAACACTTTCATGCGGGGCTTACTGTATAAAATAAAAATATACCCAACAAGAAGTAGATAATTCTTTTTCTTAAATATTAAACACTTTTTTTTTCCTTTTAACCGCTATTAATATTATTATCATTATTACTATTATTCTTTCACCTAGATTTTTGTAATTCAACATTGTATTGTGGGGTTCATATGATTCAAGCTATTTAATTTTCTTCGTATAAAGTGATGTATGTTACTATTCAAAGTTTAAAATATAGAAACCAATAAAAATCTTTTAATTTATAAACTAACACAGAAAGTTTTGCGAATTTGTCTCTTTTTTATTTTATAATTAAAATTTCAAAACTATTTTTCCGGTGTGAAATTTAATAAATAATGTGTATTGCTTGGTAGATCACGATTTATTTTTTCTAAATGTATAGACGGTCCCCTAACGCATTTTCATGTGTTAGGGGACCATCTAACACATGAAACAACGCATTTTCATGTGTGTAGGATCATCTTTAGAATTGATTTAAAGTATATAAATAGGTATGTTTTCCGAACTGCCTTGATCTCAGATATCTGAATATTAAGTCAAAAATAGGGGTTGCCATTGAAGAAAATGAAGTTAATGCCAGTTTTAATATGTAGACGACCCCCTAAGTAAAATATAACTATAACGTTATAAACTAGACGTTATTACAAATCGATCGGTACAAGTCAAATGTTTCGACGATAATTTACGGCGAAATTAGGTGGGGGGGGTGGCGTTTTTTTTTTGGCTGACTGTTCTTTCCAACCTAAACCGGAAGATTTTTAATCCCACCACTTTCGCCAATTTTTTCATACCAGTCATTTTCCAGAGTACTTTTATTCTTATTTAATCGCAAACATATTTTAAGAGATTTACTTTAAAAATTAAGTGTTGCACAAAAAGGGCGGGAAATAATAACCTTCCGGGTTAGGTTGGCAAGTATAACAAAATTATACGTTGAGGGTTAATCTTTAACCATCAGTGGAAAAAAAAAATCTTAGTTGTCATTTTCCACTGTTTCTTCCAGAGGAATGAATGCTTATTTTCGTATAATCACTTTTAATATGCGAAAGTGTTAACACTTTCGCGACCGCATGCTTTCGTCTTTTTGGACAGCCTCTAGGTCCGCCTCTAGGTGTTATTTTCCCAAGTTACAATATTTCAGAACAAGAATTTCTATATTCATATTTATAATATAAATGTATATACATTATAATTAAACTATTTCTAATGAAAGTATTTGTATCCATACTATATTGATTGTACAAATATGAATATTTTGTACATTTTCAAGAAAGAAATAACATACAAACTGCGAAAGAAACGCCCACTGGTGGAGTTACAGATTTTCAAATGACATGAATCTACATCAGCGGTCGTGAAAGTGTTAATAGGGAAATAACATCATCTTTTCAGAAATTTTAAAGTAGAATAAGTAGTTAAAGACAACATTATACGTTGGGGTTCATTTTTAACCATTATTGGAAAAAAAAAAAAAAAAAAAATAGTTGTAATTTTCTATCCAGAGGCCTTTCTTCCAGAGCACTCAATGTCTATTTTCGCAATGTTACTTTTACTATATTTAACCCTTTGCTGGTCCAATTTAATTCCACTCCTCTGGTCAGTGTTAAGAAATTTAGAGACTCATATTTATTAAATATTCACTTCTTAATTTTAACTGTAACATTCGCTTAATTGCTTCAAAAGATATTCATCAATTATATAGATCGCATATCACTTCTCAAAATTATTGGGACAAGTTGAATAAAAGGGATCCCAATTTTGGCAATACTATTTAGATCGCTTTAGAACGTTAAGGCTGGCAAAGGGTTTATTTTTGAAATTTATGTAATTTATCAAGAGTTTTAGCGTTCAGTTTTCCCTAAATCGGTAAACATGGTAACTAAGTATTTTGATATGTATGCCGTTTCTAAATCTTACTTGACGCATGCAAATAAATAATAGACGTTATTTCTAATCACTATAACATTCCGACTGATAATTGTCAAAATGTACGATGCAGTGCTTAATAAAATATTTTTAAAACTTACTTAATTTGTCTACGTTTAATTTCTTGAAGAAAAATCTCAAAATATTTTGTTCATAAGTATAAACTTTTCGGAGTTTGTCATTTTTTTGTCATTTTATCCTGACTTACCATGAAAAATTATCAAAAATACCTTCCACAAAAACTGGAACTGGATTGTTCATTTTAATATTACGTAGTAGTAATTACTTTACGACCAAATACCAGTCTTAGGGTCTACTTAAATTAGATCAATTTTAAAATGTAAGTATATAACTCCACCAATTAGTTTCTACAGGGAAAAAAATGTTAAGTATAAAAATTAGGTTTAAAAAAAGATACTATATTTACAAAATTTAAAAAGTTATAATAATAATAATTTAATATATAAGATTTTTAAAGTTAAAAAATTTTCTTAAAATAGTTCACAAATCGAAAGTAGTTAAAATGCAAACACATAGCTGGCAACTTAACCCGTATTATTGTTAGTACTCGCCTCTTTCTCCACACCATTCAGTTCTAGAGTAAATCTCCTTAACTCTTTTCCTTTCCTATTTAATCCCACTCTTTTGGTCCGTGTTGACAAATTTAAGGACTTTTTTTTATTGACTATCCATACTTGCCATCATCCTAATTAATATTCCGTAGTGTTCTTAATCCCGCCCTTTTTTTAACACCAATAAAGTTTTAGCGTAATATTTTCCAAATGCAATTACGATTAAATATGATGAAAAATACTCTAAAAAGATACTGGTGGGAAAAAGAAGGCGGGGCTAACAATACTATGGAATATTAATTAGTATGTTGGCAAGTATGTGACTATCCACCACTAAATTTTAACTTTAATTGTTGCCTAATCACATCGAATGTTATTCGTTCATCATAAATATCAAACATCACTTCTCAAAGTAATTGGTGATACGAATAAAGCAGTACCTAAATTTAGCAGGACTGTTCAGTGTGCTTTAGAGCGTTTAAGCTGGCAGTTGGTTAAATGTCTTTATGATAAAATACGAAAAAAAAATTACTTTAAAGAAAGATGGCGTGGAAAAAAAAAAAAAAAAAAAAGTCGTGAACAAACATTTCTCTGGGTTATAAATTATGCTGTTAGCAGCCCTGCAAACGGTAGATTGCATTAAAAGAGAGACAAAAAGAGCTGAAAACTTTAACAATAAAGCACTTTTCAATTGACATGCACACATGCCAAAAAAAAAAAAAAAAAAAAAAAAAAAAAACTAAATACATATGCACAGACAGACAAAGAGTTGTGCTCGTGCATCCCCTCAGGCGCAACGACCCACACCTGCGCGACCAGACAATAGAACAGATTTTCATAGATCCATGAGGGTTTAAATATAAACAATAAACTCCTGTACAACGTCTGGGTTTACATGTCTCGTAATAGGAAATCGCGTTATATGGGATATACCGTATCACACACCAGTTTATTTTAGCTTAACTACTTGAGATAAAGTTGTACATAAATCGCGCAATAACTGCTGGACAAAATATTAGTGAAAAAAGTTCTATTCATATGAATGAGAGCGATATCACCGAAATAATTATTTACAATAAAGATATTGATGAAATCAAATTAACTAATTAATGCGTCTTTACTTTTATTATTTAAACACTATATTAAAATATTTTCGGATTTCAATTCGGCATTACCCATCTGCATGTTTAAAACCCTCTAACGGTCGATGCGATATATTATACCATACTTGCCAACATCCTAATTAATATTCCGAAGTATTGTTGGCCCTGCCCTCTTTTTCACACCAGTAAATTTTTAGAGCAATATTCTCCAAAGGCAATTACGATTCAATAAGAAGAAAAATACTCCCAAAAAATACTGGTGTGAAAAAGAAGGCGTGGTTAACAATACTACGGAATATTAGTTACTATGTTGGCAAGTATGATTATACTATAATTAATTTTAATTCTTAAATGTAAAGTTCCGTCCAGAAATATTTAACAAAAATTTTCTCTAACTGTGAAGAGGAAAACTTCACCTACTTCTTAACTTTTAAACTTGTTCGTAAATACATGCAGTAGTATGTTTTAATTGAGAAAAAATTTACCTTACCCTGAAAGGGTTAATAACTGAAATTTTTTACCTTTGTTGAAGCTTCAATGCTTGTAAATTTTAAGAAGTAATTTAGAAAAGAAAAATCGATTAGTATTTCTATATATATAGATTATTTACATTATTTTTCTTTAAAATCAATAGATTCACCGGTTGCACTCTGGCACTGATTTATACCAGTATTTTATATCGATTTTTTTTTTTTTTTTTTTAATCGTAGAAATTTGTTATACAGAATTTCTGTAAAAAAATATTTGTATAACATCAGTAACAAAACATAACACCTTGCAGTTTTCTGTGAAAATTATATTCAATTTTTAGCATTAAACATTATTCAATTAGTTGAATCAGATGAATTTAAAGTAAGAATTGAAAAAAGAATTAAAAATTACGCCGTAGGATATTTTTCATTTAAATTAATTTAAAATTTGAGGATCTTACGCATTTTAAAAATTTATTAAAAAAAAAAAAAAAAAAATGTTATTTCCTTCTCAATTTGATTTACTTAACTTTAACAAAGGAAAACAAATCAAAATATTAGATTAAATGCATGTCTGTAAGCATTATACATAGTGACCTTTTTAAAATGCTTATCACAATAAATTATAAGGAAATAATCTTTTATGAATGCATCGGCAATAATTCTTTTTTAACATAAATACTTTTTCGATTTCAAGCTCTTTTACCTTCTGGCACTGCAATAAAGGAAAATTGTCTGTTCTTAAATCCCTTTCCTATTGTTGCGTTTAAAGTGTATTAGAAACAGAAAATGCATAAAATCATTATTTGTTTGTGCAGACAGCAAAACATGCAGATTTGCATCCAAATTTCTGCTTTTATTATCATCTGTAATAAATAAAATGAAACTACACAATACTTTATAAACACTTTTATCTTTGTCAATTTTTAGAAATTGGCTTTACTCTCTGTGCTTGACAAATTGAAATATAATAGAATATTCAAAATCTTTGTGGAATTATTAAAACTTTTATTTTCTTCGTACAAATGCACTTAATCTACTATAAATTTTATTGAATATTCGTTTGAAATTTTATAGAATTTTGTATTGCATTATGATTTTAGAAGAATATACTATTTTTGAAAGAATGAAAATACATTAATTTTTAAGAGTAGTCAAATAAATTTTGAATATTAAAAATTTTAGAGGTAATTTTATCTATTAAATATTTACAAATATACATTAATAGCAAAAATTAAGAATACATACAGTGACTTTTACAATAAGTACATTTTAAAACATAATTTATATATATTATAAATTACTGTTCAATATTTTTTCAATATATTAAAATATTGATTTTTTAAATACAAAACAAACTATAAATAAGAGAAATTATATGTACACATGAATCTTAGAAGTAAAAATGGCTTTAGATAAATATACACAGAAAAAATCCGCAACATCTTGAACTCCAAATAAAATAAGTAAAATACCATAATGGCATAGATGCCAACAATTTAACTTATTCCGGAGTATTTTTAACCCCGCCTTTATTTCACACCACTCTATTTATATAAATATTTTCTCGAGCATATAACTTTTATAAAAAAGAAAAATAATAATAACTTTTATAAAATAAGTGTTATAAAATAAAGGTGGAGCTAAAAAAAATTCAGGAATAAATTAAAATGTTGACATCTATGAAATAAGATGGAAAACAATTATTTTAAATTTAGTAATTTTTAATATGTGTCAGAAAAAAGCTATCTGCCTGTTAGAGTACTGTTCCTGTAATTGGACATTTTTAAATTATATATTCATTTCTAAAAAGTACGAGATCTATTTTTTTCTCAATATCAGCTTTGCGCACAGGATTACATGGAAACGATACTGCATGTGGACCAAAAAAAAAAAAAGTGCACATGGAAAAATGTCCAATAATTAAAATGACGAAAATTAATTTTGCTGGAAAGCTTTCTTCTTGTGATTTTTTTTTTCTTTTAATTATCGTAATTTCTGGTAGATTACCCGCAGGTAAGATGTGTCATTTCTCCATCAGATATTTTATTTAATAGAAAAATCTATACTTTTTTCAAGGAAGAGCTCGTACAAATATAAATTTATTTATCAATTGAAATTTCTGGTGCAAAACTGGATTATATAACCGGCGATATATCTACCCGAAATTACGGTGATTTATTTAAAATAATATATCATTATGTTCTGCGTAATTATGCTTGTAATTGCAAAACTTATGTGCTAATTGCTCGTTTTTTCATATATTTATATTTCACGTAAAATCTGCTAACCTTCATTAAATAGTGCAGGGATGGAACACGGGCGCAGAATTCACACCGGAATCTGTTTAAGAAATTTCCATACCTATAATATCGTTGAATTAAGAGGTAGAAAAATTTCTTATTTTCATAGTGGTATGAATTCTGCGCCCGTGTTCCATCCCTGATAGTGGTAAACCATGCCGGAGAAATTATGTGATCAGGATTATACATCGGCAAAAAATTCGCTCTGCCTTTTTTATAGGAAGAAATAAATAAATAATATATCCTAGAAATATTTTAAAGCTGAAATTAAACTCATAAATATATTCTTAAAACCTTTGAAATTTACGAGTTATAAAATTATTTTTTTTTTCTTTTAATTATAGTATATAAATTATGGCCATTTATTTTTAATATTTTTCTCTGTCAAAGGAACCTGACCCTTTAAATTTAGTTAGACAAATCTAGTACATGCAAACGAATCAGTGGTTTATAATCGTTAATACATACTTGTCAACATACTCATTAATATTCCGTAGTATTATTAGCCCAGCCTTTTTTTTTTTCGCACCAGTATTCTTTAGAGTATTTTTCTACTTATTTCATCGTAATTGCATTTGTAGAATATTACTCTAAAAATTTACTAGCGTGAGAAAAAGGGTGGGACTAACAAGACTACGGAATATTAATTAGATGTTGGCAAGTATGATTAATATAGGACTTTTTTTTTATGTTATGAACTTGCATTCAGAGGAATTTTAAGCTTGCACTTATATATATTATTGTTATCTTTTTTTATTTATTTAAATAAGCGAAAATGCTTTCAGGCATACGTGTTTTAATCAATTAAGGCACTTTCAAGGCAAACGCTTAATGGCCCTCTTCACTTACCGTCGCCGAAAGCCCGAGCGAATGTTATTCTATAGGATTTTTTTTTTTTTTTACAAATAACCTATTAACTAATATATATTTTTAAATTCTGTTTTCACATTCAGAAAAATCCCAACTGTTAAATTTACGAACCTTTTTTAATTTTTTTTAAAATTTTTAATATTTTACTTTGAAATTCCAAAATGAAAAATTTCACATATTGCCAATTCGTATTTTGAAGCTTCAACATAAAATATAATAAAATTAATATATATATATATTAAAACAAGGTCAGTCAATTTAACAGTTGGGAATTTTTAGAATGTAAAAACAGAATTTAAAAATATATATTAGTTAATCAGTTATTTGTAAAGAAAATTTACCATAGAATAACATTAGTTCGGCTTCCGGCGACAGTGATTGAAGCGGGTCCTTAAGGAGCGCATATTCGAACGGGTATGTAAGTAAAACGGGATTAAGCAAAATCTTTATTTAAAAAGACGCAATGATTTAGAAAAATGCATAAAAAGGGGACTTATTTTTTTACTGAAGAGGAATCCTCTATATTTTGGCTGTGTATCTGTAATTCACAATCTTACATAAAAACAGAGTTGCCAACATTTTAATATATTCCGGAGCATTTTTAGCCCCGCCTTTATTTAATAAAAATTTTACTTTAAGTGTAGTTTTACTATTTTATCGTAGTTACATAATGAATAAATTTCTCAATTAAAAAAATGGTACGAAAAAATGCGGGGCTAAAAGTGCTTTGCAATAAATTAACACATTTACCACCGCGTGTTTTTTTTCTCTTTTTGAAAGTAAGGTCCACCTGTGGGCGTTACATACTTCCCAACGTCCTCATTAATATTCCGTAGTGTTGCTAGACCCGCCTTTTTTTTTTCACAAAAGTAAATTTGTAGAGTAATAGTCTCCCATTGCAATTACGATTAAATAAGACAAAAAAACTCTGAAAAAATACTTGTGTGAAAAAGAAGGCAAGACTAACGATGCTACGGAATATTAATTTGGGTGTTGGCAAGTATGGCGTTATCCTCTTAAGTTACAATTTTTCAGAGCAAAATTTTCTGTATTCCCATTTATATTACAAATGGATAGGCATTATAATCATATTCTCTCTAATCAAAGAATTTGTATCCATGGTATATTGATTGTGCAAACATGAAGATTTTATATATTTTTAGGAAACAAATTACATAGAAATTGGAAAAGAAACGCCTAATGGTGAAGTTTCAAATTTTCAAATGACGTGAATCTTCGTCATCGGTCACAAAAGTGTAAAATGTTCAGAACTATAAAAGAAACTTTCTTGTTACCGAAGAATATTGAATAAGCTACACCAGACTATTTATATGTTCAAAACTACGCTGCGGACTCATTCGTACAGGTTCTGTTCTAAATTAAAAATGACATTTATGGTTCAGATCATATGATGCGAGTATGTTCAATGGTATAAAAGTAGTACTTTTTCTACAGCTTGTTCCTTTAGGGTGTAAAGAAAGCACAAGAAAAAATAGAGGAAATCATATTGAGCACATATAAACATAGTAACGCTGTCTCAAATTTGAAACAGACATGCCTTTTTCTTTTTTTTCTCAGCGTGTCAATCAATTCATATGATAATATTTAACTTAATTAGTCGTTTAAATATATTACAGAAGTATAATAAAATAAATAAATAAATAAGTAAAACTGCTTCTGGAGGATATAGGCAGCAGAAACCTATGTCTAACTGTTTTCTTGATATTATGAACAGAATGAAAATTCTTCGATTCTCACAAATACCTTATTATCGAAAAGACAAAAACATGCGGTCGCGAAAGTGTTAATACAAATAGTAATTACATTTTTAATTCATTTTAAATAATATACCAATTGTGTGACAGAAAAGAATTAACCTATTATAATTTTAAAGAGTTTTGCATGATTTTTAGAGGAATTAATATTCTTCATTTAGTTTTCGGACTTCGGTTCGGGTTCGGGCAAAAGTAAGTCGAGTGCGTATCGTGAAAATTCTTTATTGCGACTTCAGGTTGGTTCTCGGGTCGAAGAAGAATTTTTTGTCGGGTTTCGGGTTGGTTTAAAGTTCGTTTTACAGGTTCAGGTCAGGTTGCAGGTCTCTACTTCGAACCGAAAAGGCTTCATTATTCACAAGTTAAATTCCTTATGTTTTAACCAGGGCCTGATTAAGGGGGAAGCTCGCTCTTAACACATTATTTATACTTACACCGTTATTTTTTAACAAATACTTTCCTCCTATAATAAACAGAAAATTTTCATTAAAAATTATTTTAAAGGAATTCTGGTGTCTAATAACGGTGAGTAAATTGGATTGTTTTACACCGTTCATTTTTTATAAAAAATATTTCCTCGTCAAAGCGTGGAATTTCTATGACATGAAGTAAAAAATAATTGTAAAAATATTCCGGTATGAGCGAGCTTCCCCCTTAATCAGGCCCTGGTTTTAACGCATACAGTTGACGATGCAGACCTGCCAACCTAATCCGGCAAGTTGTTAGTACCGCCCCTTTTTCTACACCACTTAATAAGTAATTTTCTTCAAATGTATTTGAGATGAATTAAGAAGAAAAACAAAATGACTGGTATAGAAAAAAGGGCGGTACAAACAATTTGCCGGATTAGGTTGGAAGCTCTGAAGATGTAATAGTTTTTCTGATTAAACTGTCAACAAGCAAAATCTCTATATTGTAATATAGTTATCACACTAATGTTTTAGTCTAAATTATTACAATTAGTAAGTAATCAATTCCATTCAAAATGTTACCTTAGATTTTACTTTATCCTTTTTATTTTTTTATTTATTATGTGTGTGCGTTTGAATACACGGACATTTTTGTAAATATTTTCCGTACAAATTCTCGTTATTTGTAGTAAAATATTATTGTTAAACCAGTCTAATCAATTTAAAATTTTAAGACTTGAAATGCTAGCAGCATATTTTATGTTAATAAGAACTTAAATTTCACCTTAAATCAGCATAATCGTAAAATAGAAAAATAAAAAAGTTGATGTTTTCTTACGAGTATAGACAAATGATGCAGAGGGATAAGAAGAATTAAATATCACTGGTAATAGCAACTATCTAACGAAAAACGAATAATTAACGTATCCTTTGTTAAACTCACTTTGATTTCACATATGAAGGTTGTGCTACAAGTAAAGCGGTAAAACATAAGGGAGATAAGGTGCATTATTATGATTCAGAATTGCAAAAGTACCAATGATAGCAAATATTATCTGAGTTCTTTCAGAACCGAATGCACTGCATTATTTTTTTAATAGATGCATTGTTGCCAATCTACTGTTTTTTGCATGTGTGTGCCTGTGTGAATGAACAGCCGAGCGCAGTCACATTCATTTAAATATAAAAGAAAATTAAAAAAAAAGTAAAAACGAGCACAAATTAGAGAAATTCATAATTAGCAAACGGCCGTTTCAGAACTTCTAAAATTCAATTATCAGTGCTTATTATTATTACTATTATTATTATTTTTTTTTTTTTAATGTTAAAACATGAAAAAGTGAAAGAACCAAAAGAAAAAAAAAAAAAAAAAAAAAAAAAAAAGAAAGAAAGAAAGAAGAAAGAAAGAAAGCTAAACCACACCGTTCTTGCTAAGTGAGCGTGGTGGAAAGGTGTGAAATAACCTCAAAAATAAGAAAGCTAAAAAAAAAAAAAAAATAGCGTAGTCCAAATTTTTGAGCTAATAAAAGTAAATAAAAAAAATAAATAAACTAAATTCTATCGATAACCATAATCAGTTTCCAGATATTTTAGTTTTCTTTTTGTAGTTCTTAAATTATTTTCATATTTTAATATTTTTAAAATTGTTAAAAATATGATGATGGAATTTTAGAAAATTCGAAATGTCCGTCTGCTAATTTCTGAATTTTTGTAATTTTTGCTCCTTTATGCGTTGTTTAATGTTCTTTTAAATTAACATCACAAAGTATATTTTCTTACCTTGAATTACTTTTTTTTAAACCACTATTTTCCTATAATAATTTTTTTATTATTCGACCGACAAAAATTATTACAAACAATTGGAAATATTTTTCTGTTAAAAAAGTAAATAAATAAATAAAGTATTTAACAAAAGGAATGTTCTTGGCTCTGGGAAGTGTTTTGTTAATCTGGGTGCCTTATGGGTAATATGAAATTTTAATTTATGGGAATGATAAAATGTTGTAAATTCATCCTTGTTTTCCCCTTCATCTTCTTCTATGGTTCTTTTCAGAACAAACCTTTTAAGTATAAATCGATAGCTGAAAGTATCAGATTCATAAGTCAGAAACCATTCTTCTCACTAAGCAACAATTTCTACCGAAGCTAATAAGAAAATCCCTAATGCTTTAATTATCCCCAAATTTCAAAGACATGCTGTCTGTGGAGAGCATGACTGGGACGCTTCAAATGACAAACACTGCCTTATCTTTAAGATAATTTAAGAGAACATTACTGTAAGGGATAGTCCCTTAAAAATCTCCCCTTAATCAGGTTATGTTTCACAGTATAGTAGATGGTCCATGGAGTATCGGTCTAAAACGAGTCATCCAATAAAAGCTGTAGATGGCGATGAAAAGACACGTACTAGCGATTGCAGAATTACTTCATGTAGCAACAGAATAGATCGTTTCATGAAGTACAGTTTTTGAAATTCGAATGATGGATAATGGAAATACGCGAACAGCTCATCATTATTATTTTTAGTTACTTTTTTTTTGAACAATTTATTTTTGAAGTCTAAATAAATTTTCGCAGGTATGCGGCGCATGCCTAGCATACTCAGAGCTTCCGCCACGGGTTGCTTTTTAAGCATTTTACTCTTAGTTAAAAAATGGATTGCTGAAGTTATCAAAATACTCTTAATTAAGTATAATTTTACATAAATGACTCAAGATTGCTATAAAAATCCATTGCTTTATCGGAACAAAACAAAATAAATAAATAAAACTAACTTCTAACATTACTTGCAAAACATTGAATAAACACCATAAAATACAATAATCTCGCAACAATTGTTTCTTGTCGAAAGAGCACACGACCCTTCTCCAGGCGAACAAATTAAGCACGAGTGCTGCAGTCAAGGCGGCAACGCGTTGCCGTGTGCTCTTTCGACCCGAAACAATTGTTGCGATATTATTGCATTTTATGGTGTTTATTCAAAGTGAAAGTAATATTTTAAATCACCAGTTCTGGGGTGCTTTCTTATTAATTCTAACCTTCTAGGAGTATGGAGTATTGGTTTAAAGCCAGTAAGCTTATCAGTACTTGGAATTAATTATACTTTTAAATAATTGAATAAATTGAAATATTTTAATACCAGAAAAATTAAAAGCAAAACTTAGTATATATAAAACTTCTGCAAACATACTTGCACCTCCAGGATGAAAGTTCCTCCATGTTTAAAAAAGTAAGAGTTGTCTTTGATGATGACTCTTTCGAACGAAGAAAAGTTGATGTTAATTGTGTTAGAAGATTACGTAAAGTAAGGCCGTTAATTAATTAGTTAAATCTAATTTCTGTAATTGAATTGAAAGTTTGTATAAGAAAACAATGTATTTTAATAATGTGGCAAGTGCGGAAATCTTGTTAACAAGGAATTAATATCTTAAAGCTGGGACTGTCAAAAATTTTCCGCTGATGTCCCACAAAATCGAACACAGAAGCAAACAAATCCAAGTTTTATGATGTAAAAGAAAATAATAGTATCACTGGGTATAATTAATGAAATCAACTATTTTACATGATACATTCATTATTTCAACTTATCTTGCATACAAACAATATAGAATGAGGTTACAAATTTAAACACTCTACCGTTAATATAAATATATATTTTTATTATTTATTTATTTTTAATTAGATTTAAGATGATCATTTAGAATGGATTTATTCATATTCTTGTAATTGAAAATTTTATGAAGTTTTTAAATGATAGAATAACTTTTAGGAACATATAATCTCCAGAATACTGAAAAATTATAACACATTCAAAGCCACTGACTTTTGCTTTTATCATTATTGTTATTATTATTTTATAGACAATATTTGTAAACATTATTTTTTTAAATATGCTTTCTCTTATAAAACTTTTAACTATCTATGTATATTAAGTTTTCGACCAGATTGTATATTGATATCAAAACAAACTATACTCAGGGCCTGATTAAGGGGGAAGCTCGCTCTTCACACATTATTTATACTTACACCGTTATTTTTTAACAAATACTTTCCTCCTATAATAAACAGAAAATTTTGACTAAAATTTATTTTAACGGAATTCTGGTGTCTAATAACGGTGAGTAAATTGGATTGTTTTACACCGTTCATTTTTTATAAAAAATATTTCCTCGTCAAAGCGTGGAATTTCTATGTCATGAAGTAAAAAATAATTGTAAAAATATTCCGGTATGAGCGAGCTTCCTCCTTAATCAGGCCCTGACTATACCTATTTATAATTTTAAATCCACTGCATTCATCTTTAAATGATGTTCTTTATATTATATAAAAATAAATTTTAAATTTGCTCATATGATGATGTTGAAATTTCTTAACTACTTGTATATTTATTTTTAAAAAAGTATTAAAAGGGTACAATTAGTAAAAGGCTGAAAATTTCGATAGCCAAATTATGAATTGAATGAGCTTATAAATCGAATAAAATAAATTTTTCAAGTTTTATAATTGAAATTTTAAAAAGGTAAATTATATATAATTTTTATTTAATATTTTAAAGGGTACACAGAACCTTGAATTCGTAATTTTCAGATAAACAATTTTGCTATTATCTATGTATATATATATATATATATATATATATATATATACACATAAGAGGAATTTCACTGATCACTGACTCAACGCGGCCGTGGCTATCCTATGGGAGGTAGAGTCACAATTTTTGGTGAGCTGGATGGTTTTAGAACACCGACCCTCACTAAGACGAGATATTTAAAGTGACAAAGCTACTTTTGAGTTTAGAAGATACAGTAGAGCCTCGCTTTTCCGAAGTCATGTGAACCGAGGGTACCTTGGATAATCGAAAACTCGGATAAAACGAGCACTGTTGTAAATCAAGGGGAAGCATACGGCAAAACTTAAAATGAATGAAAATGTAATGCTTGAAGCGAAAAAATACACCTGTTACATATTTAAATGCAGTCAGTTAACACTTTCTCGACCGCATGTTTTTTTTTTTCAATTATGACAGTAAGGTTCGTCTTAGGGCGTTATTCTCCCAAGTTAATTATTTTTAGAACAAAATTTATTGAATTCACATTTATATTATAAATGAAAATGCATTATAATCATACTCTCTCTAATCAAAGTATTTATATCTATAGTATATTGATTGTACAAATATGAATATTGTGCATATTTTTAAGAAATAAATAACATACACATTGTAAAAGAAACGCCCACTGGTGAAGTTACAAATTTTCCAAATGACGTGAAACTACGTCAGCGATCGCGAAAGTGTAAAGAATGCAAAAAATACATGCATACATAAATTATAAAAAACACTTCTGTACAGTCAAATTTGTCAAAGTTTTTCACGCCATTTGTCAAAGGCCACAAACAAGTACAAGAAAGTTGTAACAAGTCTGAGCACGCTATGAGATGTTCAAATGACGATATAAGTTAACGATATAAAAAATAAATAAATAAATAAATAAAATTACAAGTCCCCATTCCGAAACTAAAATCAAGTTTATCCAGTGCGGAAAAAACAAAGAACAGTAAGAAGTAACCCCTACGAAGAAAAGTAACCCCTACTGTCTTCCTATAGGGTAAAGCATACTTGCCAACATTCTAATTAATATTCCTTAGTGTTGTTTGTCTCACACTTTTTTTCACACTAGTAAATTTTTAGAGTAATATTCTTCAAATGCAAATACGACTAAATAAGAAGTAAAAATCTCTAAACAGATATTGATTTGAAAAAGTAGGCGGGGCCAACAATACTGTGGAATATTAATTAGTATGTTGGCAAAAAAATATCTGTCGTTAACCTATGTTGTCACTTAAGTACATATATGTATTTAAGTGACAACATAGGTTAACGACAGATATTTTTTTACTAGTTCCCATTCCGAAAATAAAATGAAGTGTTGCCAACAAAAAAACAGCAAATTCACACCTGTCAACTTTCAGAAGTAAACAATCAGCCAACCCTTTAAAAATACACTCCGTCATGTTTCACGAGTAAAAAATCTGTGAAAAAATCGAAAAATGTGTCTGATTTCGAAACTAAAATCAAGTGTTGCCAACAACCAAAAAAAAAAAAAAAAAAGTTAAAAACCTTGAAAGATCCTAACTTTGACCAACCTTCATCAGATAAAAGGAAAAAAAAGTGAGAGAGAGAGCGTTAAAAATACACTAAGTGGGATAAGTTAAAGTTTGGAAAGATTGGAACTTGAGACGTTTAATGATTCGATGTAAACCTGCCCTCTTATTGGTTGAGACGACAGGGAGAAGTCTTCTTCTAAAAAGTTAGTACTAATTTCCAACAAATTTGACCTCCCAGCGTTTAACCCATACTTCCCAGCACCCTACTTAATATTCCGTAGTGTTGTTAGTCCCGCCCTTTTTTCCACACCAGACATATTTTTTAGTAATATTCTCCAAATGCAATTAGGATTAAATAGGAAGGAAAATGCTCTAAAAAGATACTTGTGTGATAAAGAAGGCGACGCTAACAATACTACGGAATATTAATTAGTATGTTGACAAGTATGGATTAACCACATAGGTTGATGAGTGGCAACTGTTTGTTCTAAATTTGCCGGTGCCAGGGGTGAATGTTTTCCAGATTTTCGAAACAAATTTTTTTAACATTAACATTAGTAATTACTACATAATTGTAAAACATAAAACTAATAATAGACAGATTATTATCATTTTTTTAATGAATCAAGAAAATAAATAATTTTCTATTTTCTATTTTATTTTATTTTATTTATTTTTATTTTTTTAATATAAAATATATTTTAGTAGTTCTGATACATATTATAAAAACTGAGTGCATTATTTAAATAAAATTTCAATTTATCACAAATTGTTTTAATCTTAAATGTCTCAGAGCAGAATCACAAATGCATTTTTTGGAAATACAAGTAAATATAAAATACTTAAAATGATTGTAAGTATATTCAGATGTTGTAATTGTGGGGCATTACAAACACTTAAATGAAGGAAAATATTGCCAGAAAGAAATGACTTTGTTACTTAATATATTTTCCATACGGAATATTTAGCATGTTTAACAATTCAAAATGAATGGTATTAAATCAGACGTTTATAAAATAGCCTTTTTAAATATACTTGCAGCACAGAAAAAATCTTCAATGATCCATTATAAACAAATTCTACATTTAATGATGATTTTTAGAGCTTGTCTTATTATGCGAGTACAGAATTACCCTATTTGCTTTTCAAGTAATTGATTGAAAAAATAATCAAACATTCATAGTGAAAAGAATTATTATTATTATTATTATTATTATTATTATTATTACTTTTTTTTTTCTATTTCACATCAATTACTGGGTTCTGAACAGTTGTTATTTTGAATATCAAATTCAATATACAGCAATCTTTGTATTATACATTCAAAGGTATGTACTGCGAGCAATTGATAATGATTGCTATTTTTATTATTTATTAATTTATATTTTTTTAAAGTAGCATTCCAAAAAAGATTAGTCTGCAATTACATTTTAAACTTCTATGAAGAATAATTGTTTAATGTTAAATAACATTGGAGACAATATTGAAATTATTTTTTTTGGTTTGACACGTTAAAAAATTGTCAAACAAAGGGAAATAATTGATTGGTTATAAATTTCTTAATGAAATATGACAACTCCAACCCCAAAATTTAAATCAATATTTTATAAAATTATGAAATATTCCACAAGTAAGATTTTATAGAATATTTATTTGCTTATATATATAGTATATAATTCATTTGAAAATTGTTTGTTTATTATTCTTCAAATAATAGAAAAGAATCCAGATATATTGTAAATACTGGTGATTTGTATGGCATTTCAATTTAACCCTACCTTTTAAGTAAACTCTAAAATTCTTAAAACTTAATTTAAATACAACTCTTTATGCATGGATCAGCAAAGGATCCTCCGACTCCAATCAAATAGACGATAACTATTATTATTTTTTACCTTAATTAAATCCATCTCCCATATTTTTCCTTTTTTATTTATCAAACCATTTTTTTTTTTTTTTAAATGAAATCACAACTTGTGTTTCTTTTCTATTCGCTGTAACGTAAATGGGGTGATAGTAACAATAATAATAATTCTTTAACGGAAAGGCGAAGGTTGAGATTCAATTGCAAGCATACAAAAAATGAAACATCTAAAAAAAGAAAATGTAAATTGCGAGAAAAAAGTGAATTCGGGAAACATAAAAGAGAGATTATTCTCTTTTTAACACAGTAAATTAGAAAGATATGCGATTTAAATATTCATGAAAAATCACAATGCTTAGTGGCTTCAGTATTATTGAACAGTATGAATTTAGCATTACTTAAAATAATTAGGAAAAAAAATGTGTTAAATCCATCTCGTCTTAAAATAACTTCCTGTATCAAATATAAGAGAAAAACCGCTTTAAAATTCTAAAATACAAACAACAGAAAAAGGAAAATGAAGACAGTTTATTTTAATTTTTATTTTGCATAATTAAAGCTCTTGAACATGTACTAGGAACTTGAAAGTAAATCAAACGTAAATTAGTTTTATTTCATATATTTGAAGTTCTTGAACCTTTGGAACTTGAAAGTAAAACAAAACTCAATAAATAATATTTTAATACCATACTCTTTTATTAAACGCTGGCTGTGTCATTAGTCTGTAGATAATTTTTAAAATTCATAAAAAATGGAGGGATTGGTATAATTTAACGCGGTTTGCCAAAAAGTTATTTTCGTGAAGTGGGATTTTTTTTTTTCTTTTGTAAAGAAAAAATTAGTTGACCTTTTCATCTATAGAGGGCACTAAACATGTGCATAACAAAAAAGAGACATATTAGACGACTATAAAATACAGAGTTTTATGATATTAGAAAACGCGCACAGCTCATTTCTTATCATCGCTCCTGCTTGTAGAATACGTGCAATTTTAATAACGATGCTAAGTTAGTGGATAAAGGGTTATTTGTAAAGATGTTTCACCTCAGCTAAGAATCGTCTAGAGAATTTGTCTGCAAACTGGTATATTTGTGGTGATGGCGGACACTTAGAATAGAAGTTAAATGTTTGACACATTTACCAGCAAATAAATATATTTTTTCATGGAGATGTGTCATTTGCTCACATACAGTGTCCTTTATCGACGAAAATTTTGGCTAATATGTATATGTATAGCACTTTACGAGACTAACTCTTTCGTAAACGGCGTTAAACTCTACAAAAGTCCAGGCTGTGTATCGTTCCAGAACTTTTACACTCATTTTATTATATTCCTACTATTTTTTTTTAGAAAATACTTTCCTATGTAAACCTTTATTTAGGAATTTCAAAAAAAAATTTAAGAAACAAACTTATTGATAATAGTGGTGGTAATATAATAAAATTCAGGTGAAATTTTAGGAATGCTACAAGGAGTAAATGCTTTTAATTTTTGTGAATTTTAAAATGTCTACAGACATATGAGACACCCGATACATATAAACAGTGTATTTTTTTGTTCTATATTTTCTTTTGAATAGCAGAAATAATGTAGTTAAATGTTTTTTCCTTAAATGCAGCCAACAAAATAAATAATATTGTAATTACTTTTTTCAAAACACAATATTTATTTCAATAATACTAATGCATATCCTAAGAATTCTGTTCGTTATATAAAGTTATATTTCAATTAATAACAGAAGTTTTAATCTTAAATGTCTTGGAGTATCACAAATGAATTAACAGGAAACACGAGTGAATGCAGAAATAAAAGTATTTGAAGTATTTTAATAAGCTATAATTCTGGAACATAATAAATACTCGAATAAAGGAAAGTTTTGCCCGGAGGAAATGCGTTAAAAATATAATTCGATATTATTTGATACAATTTCTCTGCAGATGATAAAGCATGCATAACAGATCAAAATAGCAGCTATTAAGAATAATAAAAGAATGTATTTTAATAAAATAGAGACCTTAATAAAAGAATTTATTTTAGAAAATATGTGACACAACAAACATATTGAATAATCCATAATAAACGAACTTAAGAAATGACAATGATTTAATCAATTTATTCTGATATGTGTACCGTATGGCTATTTCTTTTGCTACAAATAAATGGAAAAGATAATCAAACAGTCACATCTTTTAAGTATGTAAAGCTAAGGGTCGTACTCTCCGCCCTTTTTTCGGGACACTCTCATGAATAAATAATTTTAAAATTTATTGCTACCAGTATTTTTATAAAATAATCTCTATCCTTGATAATCATGGCATATTACTATAAATATACCAGAAATATTTCTACATGAAATTAGTGGTGGTGAAAAAGGCAGAAATTTGTTATCGCTGAGAGAGTCTTGAAAAAAAGGCGTAGAGTACGACCCCTGGTAAAGCCAAGCTGCCAATATTTTAATTTATTCCGGAATACTTTTAACCCCGCCTTTATTTCGCACCACTTTATTTATAGAATTTTTTTTCCAATATATAACTTTAATAAAATAAGACAAAATTACTTTTTAAAAATAAGTGGTACGAAATAAAGGCGGGGCAAAAATGACACCGGAATAAATTAAAATATTGGTAACTATGGTAAAAAAAAAAAATATATATATATATATATATTACGTACTATGTAAATTGCATTCTGATCTTTCGTGAATTTTCAATTTTTAAAGTAAAATATTATTAATGTTATTGAATATTATTTTATTGCTTTGTTATTCAGTTTTTCGAATGGTGTGGCATTTTTTGTTACACACATTTGGTTGTTAGGTCGCTAAATTGATGGTCATTTGTGAAGAGTAAATGCACTCCTCTGCCTGTGAAGAGTAATGTTCCTCATTATTTTACTTAATCATGGAAAATGTGTTTTCTGTTAAACAAAAAAATCTGATTGATTAAACAGTTTTAATGATATTGGAACTCTAGCCCTAAAATACGAAATATTTTTATATGCAGAGTGGCTATAATTAAGCCCATAGTTGCCAATATTTTAATTTATTCCGGAGTACTTTTAGCCCACCTTTTTTTCGCACCACTTTATTTATAGAATATTTTTATTCAATACATAACTTCGATAAAATAAGAAAAAAATTCTTTTAAAAAATATGTGGTACGAAATAGAGGCAGGACTAAAATTACTCCGGAATAAATTAAAATATTGGCAGCTATGATTAAACCGACAGTGCTTACACAGTTTTTTTTTGTGCAGATTTCCCCACCTTTAATTTTATTCTGGAGCATTTTTAGCCTCATCTTTATTCCATAATACATTCATTTTAAGATTTATTTTTCTTATTTTATTGTATTTATATATTGTAGAATATAATTCTATAAATTAAGTGTTGGGAAATAAAGGCGGGGCTGAAAATACTCCGGATTAAATTAAAGTGTTGGCAACTATGTTCTGTAGTGCGATGTAATTGCAAAAAAGTCACCAAAATATGTGAGAAGAATAAAGAAGAAAGGGGGACGAAGAAATCTGCAATAAATAAAGAAATAAATGAATATAAATTAAATTCTAAAGTTTATCGGTAGAGGAATATTTGACGCTGTTTTTCTACGTAAAGCTTTTTTCATAACTCATAAATTAAAATTGGTGATTGTATACTTTTTTAAGAACTAATTTTGTCCCATTTATTATTTTGAAATTGGGGTTATCGCACTAATTTGTCCGAAAAAAGAGCTTTACTTAAAAAAAAAAAAAAAAAAAAAAAAAAGCAAAAGCGCTACATATTCGCCAAATGGTATTTTTTTTTTTTTTTTTTTTTTACTATTATTTACTTATTTGTTTTATTTATTTCGGAATCCTTCGTCACTCGTCGTTTTAAATATTCCTACACAGTTTGTAGCATTTCTTGCAACTAAATCGCACTATAAGCACTGTAAGCCCTGTCAGTTTAATTATGGTCATCGTATATATATATTGCTTCTAGCATATTAGCTGATCTATACTTATATTATTATGAGCGTGACATTGAGTGTACTAACTTTAAATTACTACGATACATTGATGATATAATTATATTATATTTGGATAAAAATCGCACCAAACTAGACTTACCTGTCAAATATCCTGAAAATCTGTCTCTTAGTAGTACTGATTTGGATTCTAGTGTCATTAATTTCTTAGATTTAAAAATTATTCTTAATAGTAATGGCCAATTAGAATTTGACTTGTACGATAAAAAGAAAGATTTCCCCTTTAAGGTAAAATTTTTTCACTAACTTTAAAACATGCTTACATAAATCTGTATTTGTCAATATTCTTCTTAATTTTAATCTAAGGATCAAATATTTTGTGTCTGACAAACATCAAAAATTACAATTTCGATTCTTTAAAAATTTAGCATTAATTAATGGCTATCCCAAACACTTAATAAAAAAATTCTTTTATTTATTTATTTATTTATTTATTTATTTATTTTTTTCTCTCCGCATACATTTTATTCAAATTTAAATTTACGTCTAAATATTAGGTATTATTTTTTGGTTTTCAATCAAATACATTGATTATTTGAATCCTAAATTTATTTGATTGTATTTTTCCATTATTTTCATCTTATTACTCCAGATGGCAGCACTATTCATGATTCAATATTAGGAATCATCATCTGTTTATTTCTGGATTTGAATCCTTACCCTACATGAATTCCATTGTGAATCCTAAAAATTACTCTATGGTCCATGCTATTTTGAACTAATTAACTGTGAATCTAACTGCTAACTGATTGTTACATTTTTACATGTGCGACGTTTATTGCTTCAATTTCATTTTTGAAAGGTTAAAGTAATATTATTCTTCTACAATTTTATGGGTTTTTTATTAGTTTTTTTAATCTTACATTTAAATGGTTATGGTTTTGCATATTTAGGTAAAGGTTTTATTATGATTATCGTTTTATTATGATCTTCGTTTTTCGTTTTTCTGTTTTGACTATGTATATTTCTTTTTTGAGTTGTGTTCATATCAAATATTTTATTCAGTAAGATGAATTTTTGTATCTTTGTATTTTTATTTTAATCTTAATTTTATATGGTTATGGTTTGTCATATTAGGTTATAGTTTTATTTTTATCTTATTCTTTAATGGATTGTCTATGGGTGTTTCGGGCCTGCGAACAAAGAAATTCTTAGCTTTTGCTTTCATTGTTACAGAAAAACATCCATATTTTAGCATATTTGCATTCTACCAGGCCCTTGAAAACGTTAGAATGCAAATAATGCTTTTTTTCTAATTCCAATTTCCAATATTTATTTCGATTTTTCTTTAATTATTCTTTGATTTGATATGGGTAGTCTCAGCTTGTGATCCGAAGAATTGTTTTGATACTGAAGTTGAGTCATCTTTAAATTTCATAAAAACATTTTTGCACTGATTATATTAATGTATTTCAATATATATATATATATATATATATATATATATATATATATATATATATACAATTTTTCAAATACATTTTCGATAAGCGAGATTTCGCACAATATCTCTTTGTTGATGTATAGTGATAATCTAGTATATTTATACTAGTATTTACACATAGGGGAGAATGGGGTACAATGGACTAATTTTGGAAATTTTAGGTGTTTACTCACAAAGTAATAATTAAATGAAAAGAAGTGTGCATATTACCTATATATTGGGTCTTAAGTTGCACTCTATCAAAAGCAAGAATTATGTTTACTTTTATTAATATATATATTTTTTTAATAACAACTGACAAAATGGACCATTGTACCCCGACCTCGGGGTATAATGGTCCATGACATGGGGTATTATGTACAGTCGGGGGAAAAAAAAAACGCAACACTCACTGTAATTTCGTTATTAATTCACTCAGAAACATCTAATAGACATAATTCAACAGGAAATTAAAAGCACTTTCTTAATATGTTGTCCAATTTTGAATTAGGGGTCATATACATATTGTAACAAGTGCCAACTTTGATTTTTTTCATTGGAAACACCCAATTTTGGCTTCCTTTTCGAATTTCTGAGAGTCTGGCAGTGCTGAAAAGTATACTGTTTGTATAATTTATCTTTAGTATTTATAGAGTTATAATCAAAAATGTGTTAGGGGGTTATCTGTAATTGAAGAAAAATAAAATTTTCACACCGGAAATATTTCAGGAAAAAAAAAAATTATAAAAATTAATAAAGAGTTGAGCTTTTTTTCCAGTTCTTTAATCATCCTGAATTCAATTTTTACTTCCATTACCCTACTACCGTAGGTAATGGAAGTATTGTATTCGGTCTGAAAATTCGATATCGGGTTTTCACCTGATTTACGCGTTTTAAGGTCCCCTGAGTCCAAAAAAGTGGTTTTTGGCAGTTGGTCAGTGTGTATGTATGTGTGTGTATGTGGAGAATCTTCTGGCTATTATAGCTCAGAAACTAATAAAGATAGAGCTACGAAACTTTAGAATTGAAATACGTCTGGTGTACAGATGAAATTTCCAAATTTTGGTGAAAATTGAAAAGCCGGAAGTGGGACCGTAAGTCCGTATCTCAAAAACGGCTTTGACGATTTTCTTCAAACTTGCTATATAAACACTTTATTAGATGTCCTTTCGAATGATATAGTGGGTTAGTTCAGGAAAATTGATAGGCGTCCTGTATAAATAGCTCAATTTCAGGCCTCGCAAAGGCGTTCCTTTAAAAACGGTTGTACGGATTTTTTTCAAACTCGCCATTTTGACTCACTTTTAAATATTCTTTTGTATGTAATTATTGTTTTCCTGTCAATAATTGAGTTTAACCGGAAGTAGGACATCGGAAACCGGAAGTGGGACCGTAAGTCCGTATCTCAAAAACGGCTCTAACGATTTTCTTCAAATTTTCTATATAAACAGTCTATTAGATGTCTTTTCGAATGATATGGTTGGTTAGTTCAGAAAAATTGATAGGCGTCTTGTATAAATAGCTCAATTTCAGGTTTTGCAAGCGCATACCTTTGTAAACGGCTCTACGGATTTTTTTTTCAAACTCGCCCTATTAACTCACTTTTAAATATCCTTTTGTATGTAATTATTGTTTTCCGGTCAATAATTGATTTTTTGTAAAAGTTGGTATCCCAAAAACGGCTCTAACGATTTTCTCTTTAGGTCACTTTTATGCTTTCTGATCACATTATCTTTCAAAAATGCATATAATACGTGTAATAGTGGGTAATGGAAGTCGTGTGGTTGTTTCACACCAGATTTTTTAGATTTGTATATACTTCAGTACTTTTTTAGATAATTTTAGGTCTATCTTTTTAGGTCACTTGCGATTAGTCCATACAGTACTCTTTGAAAAAAAGTGCACTACTTTTCAAGTAAAAGTGTCTATTATAGCTGTACTGATCACCAATAAAGCTTAAATTTTCTTTCGTAGGTAACATAATAGACGAAATGAAATAATATATATATATATACAACAACGCATAAACTAAACCTTTTCGGATAAATTATTGTAAGGGTTCATGAAGTAAATATTAAACAATTTTAATCGCACTTACCAGTTTTTGGTCAGTTGAACTCTTTGGAACTGTACGATTCGTTTTATAATTTCTATGAAAATATATTTTCTTAATTAACCCTTTCGCGACTGCTGACGTAGATTCACACCATTTGAAAATCTGTAACTCTGTCAGTGGGCGTTTCTTTCGTAATTTGTGTTAAATATTTCTTCAGTGTGTACCCAGTATTCATATTTTTGCAATAAAATATACTATGGATAGAAATATATTGATTAGAAAGAATATAATTATAATGTATATCCATTTGTAATATAATCCTGAATACAGAAAATTTGTTCTAAAATATTATATTTTGAGAGTTTAATGCCCGTAGGCGGGTCTTACTGTCAAAAAGACAAAATCCTGCGGTCGCAAAAAGTGTTAAAATATATTTATAAAAGTTAAAGTATGTTTTTAAAAATGTATAAAGTTAAAATATATTAATAAAATTTTAAAGACTAAAGTGTCCTTAAAATAATATCCCCCCCCCCTCTTATAAAATAAATAAGTAAGTAAATAAATAAAATAAAATAAAGCAATATATGAAGCAAATGATTAAGCTTTTTTTAACTATGAGAACGAGTTTACGAGTCTGTCTTGCATTCCAATTCCATTCGTTATTTATATTTGACAATTTCACATTAAACCTTTTTTTCTATTTAAAACAGTAAACCCCGCCTATTTAGTTAATTTTTTTTTTCTTCTAGTGTTCGTTTAAAAGATTAAAAACTTATCACCATTTACTCGATGAAATAAATACCACTTATGCGTATTTTTGTCAACATAAAATAAGGTGTTTAACACGAATACTCAATGTCACATTTACTTTTTTTTTCTGTATTGTTTTGTTTTGAAGAACGATGTAGGCGGGGCTGGTCTTCTTTAGAAAACAGGAATTCTTGATGCTAACACTAATGTCTAAAAATCATCATTTTTGTTTCATTTTTTTGCGTTTGACGTTGTTGTTATATAATTTGACCCGCAAATAAAAAATAAAAATATTTTGTTTAATTTTCTTTGTTATTTTTAAATATTTGATTGGTTATCTCATGCAAAACTTCATAAGAGACGGCCCCCTAAACCACTCCAAAAGAAAGATTTATTTATATCTTGAAAACTAATAACTGGAATGAGCTGCAAATTTGCACACCCATATTTTTCAGCATTAGGATTCATTTTATGTAAAAATTAAAAAAGGTCATAATTCACAATTTTTATAAATATGAATTTATTAATATTTTTCAGAGTTAAAAATATTTTTCAGAATCATAATTAATGATGGATTATGTTTGGGTTTCTTCACTGTATCTCGTAAAAAAAAAATTATATCGATCAAGTTACTTTTTGTGAAGATATTAATAAAAGTTTTAAATATGAATTTAACATTAGCACCTTCTAACTTTGAACGCTTATAACTCTATGATAAAATAAGTAAAATATACAACCTATATACTTTTTCGCGTTGTCGCGATCCGGATATTCAAATATAAAATAAAAATAGGGCATTACCATTGAAAAAATCAAAGTTGGTGCTCGTTTTAATATGTAGACGACCCCTAATTGAACATTTCAGTTCATTTTCTGAAACTACTCACAATTTCCCGTCGAAGGATACCTATTACATTTTTCCACATCGATTAGCAACGAAGTTACGTTGAGTGTTGCGTTTTTTTTTTTTTTTTTTTTTTTTTTTTTCCGACTGTACTATAGGTCAAATTTAAAAAGCATACTAATGTGGTATGTCATTTAATAGTGTAAATTGTACATTGTTTATTTATGTCTTCTATTCATGCAAGTAATGTAAATTAATGAACATTAAAATTAGAAAATGATACATCAGACGATTTTTTTGTCACTGAAAATCTGCTGTTTTCTTGTGAAGTTGTATGGTCTGGGAAAGTCATCATTACAATAGCTCGAAAATTTACAAGAGATATTGCAACACTCTTTGGGAAAAATGTAGCGATCTTGATTAAGTTTTCGTTGCATGAATCTCACAAAAACAGATTCTTTATCTTTTATTACTTTGATTAAAACAACAAAATGTGAAACCGTCATTTTCGTCAAATTTATTTGTATTATTATTTTTTAATTGCATTATTTAATTTAGTTTGTTATACCTGTATGATATTTATAAAAATATAAGAATACGAAAGTAACTGAAAGGTTATTAAAAATAAATAAGAAGAAACCTCAAAGTAAATTGCTTTCTTATTCATCTTTGAAGACATAATACATCTAATTAAGGTTAACTCTGAAGTTTTCATATATAATTTATAGCTAACATTTCAAAAATGCAGATTTAGTAAATTAGTTTATCATGACAGAGAACTGAGGTAAATATACCATGGTCCATTGTACCCCGTCTGGACATCTGGCAGCAAATGTTTTAAAAAAATCAAGAATAAATCTTTACAAAAAAAAAAAAAAAAAGATCTTTTAATGAGATTAAATATAATAATAGATGACCTTAGCTCTTTATTGTGCTAAATATCCTGTTCTAGATCATAATTTCTGAAAGACGAAAAAAGTAAAAAAAATAAAAAATTGTTTAACTAAAAATATTTACTTTTGGCTACCGTAAACTACAAGAATAAAATGTCTAAGTTCTTAATTAGGCATGAAGTTGCTGGCTAAGTTTCATCATTGCAGTGCTGCTATCTATGTACATAAATACGAATCATATAAATAAATAAATAAATAAATTATAGGAAGTGGTCCATTGTACCCCGTGGTCCAAGTTACCCCACTCTCCCCTACATCATTAGCAACTTATCGAGCATTATAGTTTAATACCTAGATAAATACATAAATAAAAAAATAATGATACATTTAAAGACATGCCGATATGTTATTTTATCCCAAAGCATGGTGAGTACTCTCTCTTTTTTCACACCCCTTTGTTTATAGTGAAACTTTCTGCAATAAATAACTACAGTGTTGTATCACACAAAATTGTCAAAATTTCAAATTATTCTGGAGCATATTTAGACTTGCTTCTATTCCATACCACTTTTTTTTTTTTTTTTTTTTTTTTTTTTAGAGTAAATTTTTCTTATTTTATCGTAGTCATATATTCTAGAGATATAATCTAAAAATAAAGTGGTACGGAATAAAGGCGGGTATAAAAATGCTCTAGAATAAATTAAAATGTTAGCAACTGTCAGCCGATTTTTTAGGTTACTTTTTGGGAAAGAGTACTGGTCACTTTTTGGACTTTCTTTTTCCCCCTAGAAAAAGTACTTAACAGCGGGACTGAGAACTTTATACGTGCAAAATACGTATATAAACTTGTATATTTGACTATCGATTTAGGATTTAGTCATAATTGTACTTTGGGTGATTGAACCAACCACAAATAAGAGAAAAAACACCTATACAGTACGTATAAAAAATTTAAGACCAGTTTTCTCAATATTTTAAAATATAAGAAAATATTTGCTTCAATCTAGCATTAGTAAGTTTATTGGTAACTTTAGAAGACAAATATGATAGAAAAAATTTTAATAATTGATTATTAGATTTAAAACTAAGAGAAAAATTAAGAACAGCTTAATTTTACCGAATAAACACTTTACGGCCACCAGTAAAAATTTTGTACTATTTTTATAGAAATCAAATTTAGTGCAGTTGACCTGAAGTCAGGCTTTAGAATACAAGCATAGAAATCAGCGTTCCCAACTTATATAATTTATTCACAATCATCTTTAGCCCCGCCTACTTTTCGCGCCAGAAATTTATTAGACAATTTCTCTTTAATATGTGACAACGATTAATTAAGAATTAAATCATTTTTCAAAATTTCCTGTATGAAAGAGAGGCGGGGCTAAAAATTGTTGTGAATAGATTATAAAAGTGGGGAACGCTAATAGGAATATTTGTTTAGGTAAATTTTGCTTGTTTTAGTGTGTTAAGAATAATGTCAAGAGCGAAAATGTTAACAGAATTTGAAAAAAGACAAATTGTTGCTCATTCATCATCAGGACTGAGTTGCCGGGGGATAGCTGAGAAGATTGGAATATCTAAAACTCTTGTAAATAATTTCTTAATTTTGAAAGATAATGAGAGAACAACAACAAAAAAAAAAAAAAAAAAAAAAAAAAAAAATCGGGAGACAGGCGTAAAATTTTATTATCCAGAGATAAAAGGGCAGTTTTGCAACTTGCTTTGATAGAAAAATATTCAAGCACGGAAATTATTAAGCAAACAGGCTTCAATGTTTGTAAATAGATAAATAAATAAATAAATAAATAAAAATCAGCACTATTAAAAGGGCTGTCAATTTCCAGTACGCAGCAAAACTTATAAAACCCCCGTTATTACCCATTCATAAAATGCAGCGTTTTTCATTTGCTCAAGAGACAATGAGTTGGGACGACCAATGGTTCCAGGTAGTTTTCTACGAGGAGAAACAGTGGAACTTAGATGATCCGGATGGTTGGAAATATTATTGGCACGATTTGAGAAAAGAGAAAGAAATTTTTTCCAAACGTCAATTCGGTGGAGGCAACTATTATGGCATAGGGATGCTTTTCTTTTAATGGAGCTAGATGTCTGGCCTTTATTTCAGGAAAAATGAACTCAGTGGCTTTTTAAGAAGTCCTTTAAGATCACCTGTTACCAGAGCCTGATAAAGGCCCGGACCCATTCTCACCGGAGTTTTTTTACGATTATTTTTTACTTTAAATCATAGAAATTCCACGCTTTCATTAATAAATTATTTTTATAAAAAATGAACGGTGTAAAGCAATCAAATTTACACATCGCTAGTTAGACACTAGTATTATATATTTATTTATTTTTTTAAATAATTATCTCCTTATTTAGACAAGACATTTCTGTTTAATCTAGCATGAAAGTATTTGTTAAAAAATGATGGTGTAAGGGAAAATAATGAGTGTACTGGTCTTAATCAGGCCCTGACTGTTACCAAATGCAGTTGGTTTGACCAGAGAAAAATGGGTTATCCAGTAAGATAATGCCCCGATTCACAATAGTTAACTGATGAAAACCTGGTTTAAATGTAAAAATATTCAAGTTTTAGATTGGTCATCTAGAAGTCCTGATCTCAATCTCATTGAGAATCTCTGGGGTGATCTTGCTCGATGCGCATATAACCAGAGCCTGGTTACAGGGGGAATCACACATTATTCATACTTACACCGTTATTTTTTAACAAATACTTTCCTCCTAGAATAAACAGAAAATTCTCATTAAAAATGATTTTAAAAGAATTCTGGTGTCTAATAACGGTGAGTAAATTGGATTGTTTTACATCGTTCATCTTTTATAAAAAATATTTCCTCGTCAAAGCGTGGAATTTCTATGACATGAAGTAAAAAATAATTGTAAAAATATTCCGGTGAGAGCGGAGATAATGTGTGCTTCCCCCTTAATTAGGCTCTGCATATAACATGGAAGGCAGTATTCTTCGTCCATTGAATTAAGATCAGCAATTGAAGATGAATGGTATAAAACTGATCAATTATTGTGCCACAGTCTTATTCTATCTATGAAAAAAAGAATATTCTAGCTGATTAGAAGTAATGGGTGTTCAACAAAGTTTTAGTAATACCATTCTGTATTATTTAAATGTGTTTTCGTTTTGTTGCATTAAAGTCTTTACATAGGCCGTTATGAGGTCATTTATAATTTTTCTGAAATTTTGCAATAAAATATTTGGAAATATCAATTTTGTCTGCTTACTGTCTTTATTATGTTGCATGCATAAGTATTCAAATTTTCAGATTTTTTTTTTTTTTTTTTCTCTTTATACTTTGAATATTCACGATAACTTACACAGACCTTAAAGTTTCTACACGCATTGCGTTTTGGATTGCCTGTATCATAAAATACTACAAATGAAATGTAATTTTAACACATAATTTCACATACTATACTACACTATACACAGGGCCTGATTAAGGGGGAAGCTCGCTCATACCGGAATATTTTTACAATTATTTTTTACTTCATGTCATAGAAATTCCACGCTTTGACGAGGAAATATTTTTTATAAAAAATGAACGGTGTAAAACAATCCAATTTACTCACCGTTATTAGACACCAGAATTCCTTTAAAATAATTTTTAATGAAAATTTTCTGTTTATTATAGGAGGAAAGTATTTGTTAAAAAATAACGGTGTAAGTATAAATAATGTGTGAAGAGCGAGCTTCCTCCTTAATCAGGCCCTGACTATACACAATATGTGTATGTTTCTCTCTCTCTCTCTCTCTTTTTTTTTTTTTTTTTTTTTTTTTTTTTTTGACAACCACACGATTATTTAGAGATATATTTCGTTCTTTATTTATTTATTTTTCAAAAATTATAATTTTTGTTTTTTGATACGTGTTTTTGTTTATAATAAAAACAGATTTTAGAAAAAAAAAAAAAAAAAATACAAAACTTGACAATACGTTAGAGATAAATTGTTGTGAAACATAAAAATCACTGGATGGAACTTTCGCTGATATATAAGTATTTGTAGTAAATACTTATCCTACTGCGCATGTGTTTTACTGCGCACTGTTTTGTTACATAGGTTGAAAGCTTGATGAATTCAGTCACTTACGTCGAAAATTCATTTAATAAAGAGAAAACAAGCAAATTATCATCAAAAGAACGAGGAACATTTTAAATATTTTTCAGAGTTGAAAGTATACTTTTACGCATGCTACGTATTTAATTTGGAAATTCAATTATTTTACCCACGTTACACCTTTTTTTTTTTTTTTTTTTTTTATGAAAACCCTTAAAAGTCATACACAATAAATATTCTTAAACTTACAAATACGTGTATGGTAATGGATTTTTCCTGCGAAATTTTTCGGTTGATTAGTCAGAAATGTTGCAGATTGTAAAGTTGAAAATAAGTATATTCTCACAGAAACACGGCATAATATAGGAAATCTATGTGAAAGGTGATATGAATGAAATATAGAAGAAACTAAAATAATGTTAAAATGTAAAAATGTAAAAAAAAAAAAAAAAAAAAAACAATTAGAGAATCGGGTGAAATAATGTCCATTTCTTTTAAAAAACTACAAGTTAGCAACTGTTTCATTCTTGGTTCTGAGAATTCTAGTGTTGCGTTCGTTAGGATACTCTTTTCACAGTCTGCTTTCCAAATCAACTTCTTCATCTTAAACCTAACATCTCAATATCATTCTATGAAAAATACTGAAGTTTACTGAATGATTGTAAAATATATTGTTTCCCCTTAGTTTTCAAGTTTAAAATAGGTGACACTTTTGCTTAGTACAGTCGAACCTCGACAACGTTAAGCTCAAGGGGATGGGGGTGGGGGAAGAGAATTTTTCATTTATCAGTAGTTCACGCTATCAGTAACTAATCTTCATTTTGACGGGGATTGTAGAAACAGTTCGTGTTAAACTTAATTCAAGGTAAGCGTAACTAGGTTCGACAGTATATATTACTATTTTTTAAAAATGTATTAAAATGTGTGTATCTATTAAATCTCAATATTTATAATTTGCAAAAAAATAAATAATAATAAAATGTTATTTTTGAATGCAATTTCTAAGGACTGTATATTTTTTTAGGTTAATTTTCAGGCACTAAACTTATTTAAATGTAGTTAAATTATTATGATTATTATTTCCTTTGATTGGTCACCCAGACGGTGTACCTATTAGTGTCCCTCACTCCTACACGGTTGTGTCTGGCTTCGAATTCCGGACAAGACATGTGATTTACATGTTAGGGGTAGTGATGATCACTCACTGGATGCTCCTTCGCAAATGGTCATCTATTCGGCGAGCCTTCCGGCCAATTCTTAGTCTCAAGTGTCGTAACATTGAAATTAAAATATATTTGATAGTTTATTATGTAAAACTTTCTTATTTGTATTAGCCATTACTTATTGAAAATCAATGTTTAAAATAATTACTGTTTCAGCATCGAATTCTTGTGTGTTATGTAGTTGGCAGCATTTTTAAATCGTTAAATTTTATTATTTTTACGTGTTTTTAATGTCTGCTTGGAAGATATACGCACAAGTTTTACCCGAAAAAAGAAAAATATTAATCACCTGTTTTGTTTTTTACGTATGCGCAGAATATTTAACTACACAGATTATTTCACACATTTAATTACGCTACATATTTTTCAAAGTTTTTGATATTATAATATCAAAAATAAAGTTTTTGATATTAAGCAGGGAATTAAACAATTAAACAGGGAAGAGAAGCCGCTCACCACTCTGGGAGCAGTGTCGAGCAATTCTAGCTATGCAAGGCCCCTTCTCCGGAACGTTTATTTCAAATTTCAAAAAATAAAAATAAATAAATAAATAAATAATTACAAATGCCGCCAGAGACAGGTGTCCTAAGTAACAAGGAGCGGCATGCTCTATGCTTGTAGAGGAATGGTAGAACATTTTGGAAAGATGTTGATTTTGCTGACTTTAATGTCCATGTTTAAACTAGTGGGTGATTCAGGAGATTGTGAGTTAGTGGATATTTGTTATGTTTAGAGGGTGCCGGGCTTCTGCCCTTCTCGACAAGGGGCACCGTGGTAATAGATGAAAGATGAACTGTTCAGGATAGTAGCTGATTTTGCAGACTTTCGTTTCCTACTTTAGGCCAGTAGGTAAGTTTGAAGGGGAAAGGATCAGTCTGTTATATTTGAGATTTCTATTAAGAGAAAGTTCTGACTAGTTTATTTGAGAGAGAGGGACGATTGATAATATTTTCTAAATATCGGTCCGAAATTTATGAAAGGGGTTGCTTGACTGCCCTTTTGGTCCAGAATTTGCGTATACTCTATTTTAATTCAACATTTAATTATAGTTAACATTATATAAAATCTTGTCTCACATAGAGATATCATAAACACACGTGTCATTGTAGAAAAAACACAAACTTTATAAAAAAATTCACTTTACAACACGTATAAAATGAAACATTTAATTAACCCTTATCGCTCGTATGTCCCTTCTGAGGGGACATTAAAAAATCGAGCCACGCCTAAAGGTGTTCCTCTGCAAATGAAATGTTATTTTTCTAAAGCGTGTAACTATAGGCTACCTTTCGTCTACTGGAAAATTTTAACAAAGAGATTTCTTTTATTTAATGATGAAGTAAAATAAAACAAATTATTACAATTTTTCGGTAGCCAAAAAGTAGTAAGTTGGAAACTATACGTGTGATGTTTTAAAGGAACGTCAAAAGGCGTGTCTTACGGAAAATTTTCCGACCGCACAGGGATAAAATTATCAATTAAAATTACAACTTGCCAAGGCCTTTCGCCCTGACCATCAGGGCAACATCAGGACAAAGCCATTATTTTGTTACGAATACAGCAGCATTTGAGTTATATATACAAAAAGATTCATAGTACAGTTACAGTTATTACATAGCTGCCAATATTTTTATTTATTCCCGAGTAATTTTAGCCCCGCCTCTATTTCGTACCACTTATTTTTTAAAAGCATTTTCTTCAAGTTTTATCAAAGTTATGTATTGAAAAAGATTTTGCTATAAATAAAGTGGTGCTAAATAAAGGCGGGGCTAAAAGTACTTCGGAATAAATTAAAATATTGGCAGCTATGTTATTATAGATAAAACATTTGAAAGCAGATGAACCATAGATGAAACAGTCTGAAAAACTGAATTTAGTCGATCTACACTTGCAGGGGTCGTACTCTCCGCCCTTTTTTCTGGACACTGTCAGGGAAGAGAAATTTTGAAATACATTGCTCCCACTATTTTTATACACGAATCTCTATCCCGTATAATCATGGCATATCACTATAAATATACCAAATATATTTCTGCATGAAATTAGTGGTTGCAATGAAGACAAAAATTTCTTACTTCTAAGAGTGTCCTGAAAAAAGGGCGGAGAGCGGACCATTGCAATTGGTCATTTTATACGTGTTGTTGACGATACTTTATGAGTGGACTGTATATCATTTTAATAATTACTATTCTGAAGCTATTACTTCACAAACATTTAATTAAACTATTATACATATCGTATGTACATATTTACAGTTATTAGAGGACGTATTATTAACGTATTCAAATATGTTGACACCATAGTCAACGCAAACTATAAAAAGGTGAACCATATCACCGAACAAGATAAACAAGAGAGATGTTACTCTTATAACAAAAAACAATACAACTACCCCGCTAAAGCGGGAATGCAAGTGAACAAGAGATGCGCGCCAAGGTTGCGCATATAGCCAAACTAAGGTGAGCGGCAACATACCGGCCCACCTTGAAACATTGTTTCAAAATTACAGTTCTAATATGCAATAGCATAATTATAATTAATTATACGAAAATATTATATATGCAATTTAAATAATAAAACTTATACAAGAGAAATATTAATAACATTGTAAACAATAAAATAATACAAATGAAATACAATAAACAAATTAAATTTAACTATATACATTATTCATTTTCAAACGATTTTTTTTTTTTTTTTTTTTTTTTTTTTAAGGCAGAAGAGCAATTTTGGAAATAGGTCGTTTATATGTCCCATTTCTTGTTTTAACTGAGACTACGCGTATTTTGTTATCCTTTCCTGGAATAATTTCTACTATTCTACCCAAAATCCAACTACATATGGGCAAGTTTTCTTCCTTTAATAATACCATATCCCCATTTTTAATGTTATTTGTTTCAAATTTCCATTTGTTTCTTTGTTGTAACGTATTTAAATAATGACATTGCCATTTTTTCCATATCCCTCGAACTATTTTAGTTAATTTTTGCCAGGTATCTAATCGATTATCTGGAATGCCAGAGAACTCGGGTTCGATCACCGCTGTGATGGGTCGACCAACTAAAAAATGGCCGGGAGTCAAGACGTCCAAATCTTCGATATCGTTTGAAAGGGGGGGTAAGGGGTCGAGAATTGAGGATTCCCTCAATTTGACAAACAACGGTTAAGAATTCCTCATATGTTAATTTAGCGTTTCCTACTGCGCGTTTCAAATGATACTTAAACGATTTTACGCCTGCCTCCCATAGCCCTCCAAAATTTGGGGCACGGGGTGGCAGAAATTTCCAATTAATATTCTCTGAATTTAAAAAATTAGTAAGGTTTTCATCAGGCTGAGTAGCTAATCTATGTAACCTTTTTAATTCATTATTTGCACTAACAAAATTTGTTGCATTGTCACTGAATAAAGTTTGGGCTTTGCCTCGTCTAGCAAAAAATCTTTTTAAAGTTGCGATAAAAGCTTCGGATGTTAAATCGCTAACTACCTCTAGATGCACGGCTTTAGTAGGCATGCAAATAAAAATACAAACAAAAATTTTGTTATAGATTCCTTTTCTTTGACCCCGATATTTAATTAAAAATGGGCCACAGAAATCTATACCGGTACAATAAAATGGATGAGTCACATTTACTCGTTCCTTTGGCAAATTTCCCATAAGTTGATTGACCGTTAAAGGTTTAATTTTGTAACACGTTACGCAGTTACGAAATATTTTCCGAGCTAAAGATCTCCCACTAACTATCCAATATTTTTTCCTAACGTGGTATAACAAGGCTTGAGGTCCTACATGAAAGAATTTTTTATGGAAATGTTCCATAATCACGGAAGATAATTTATGGTCGTGGGGCAACAAAAGGGGATGTTTACTATCAAAATTTAAATTAGCATTTTCCAACCTTCCACCCACTCTTAGGAGTCCATGAGAATCTAAAATTGGATTAAAACAATTTAATTTACCTGATACGGGCTTCCTTTTTTCTAAGCAGATCAATTCTGCGGCAAACTGTGTATACTGTACCTGTCTAATTAAATGTACTTCAGTGTCGTTTAATTCGGTGCTTCGGAGTGGTCCAGTTACTCTATTTCCCTTTGCTCTTGTATTCCTAATAAATCTAAAAATAAAACTACATATTCTAATTAATTTACAAAAATTATTTGTTAATGAAAACAAATGATTATAAAAGTTCTGGGAAGAATCCGTGGATTGGATTAATCCACACAACACTGCAGGGTTAGCGTCACCCTGGTGATTATTTTTCAACTCACTAATCACAATACTATTATCACTGGGGGACAGATAGTCAGAGTCGTTGTTTATGATACTACTGGATTTACTTAGAAAGTCTGGTCCCTGCCACCACAACTGATTATCCATTAAATCGGTGGTAGTTAGACCTCGTGAATTTAAGTCTGCTGGATTTTCCGCAGAGGACACATGGTTCCATGTGAAGTTTTTAGACAGTTCTTGAATTTTGGCAACCCTGTTGCCAACAAATGTTTTCAATTTCCAAGGCTCGGTTTGGATCCAGGCAAGAGCTATTTGAGAGTCTGTATAGAGATAAATATTATTGATCTGTAACCTCAAAGATTTCAAAATTTTCACAATTACTTTGCATAACAAAAGACAACCAGATAACTCGAGTCGAGGGATAGAAACAGTTTTTAGAGGTGCAACTTGAGATTTGCTGCTAACCAAATTGGAGACTATTTCAGAATTATGAATAGACTGAATATACACGGCTGCTCCAAAAGCTAATGACGATGCGTCGGCGAATCCGTGTAAGTTTATTTGTTGTGCTTCAGGAATTAAAACATAGCGATTTATTCTAAGTTGTTCAAGAGCTTTTAACGAAGTGGCGAATTCTAGCCAATTTTGAGCAATAGGGCTTGGAATAGGGTCATTCCAGTCCAATTTTAATTTCCATAGTTCCTGCATAAACAACTTGGCTTTGACAATAACAGGACCGATGAGACCCAATGGGTCGAAAATGCGAGCAATGTCTGATAAAATGCTTCTCTTTGTCATAGACTTTAACTGACACAAATTTATTTTAAATGTGAAAGCATCTAAATTGGGTTTCCAGGCAACCCCTAGGGCTTTGGTTTCCTTATCAGAGAATGTGTACTCAGGGTATGTCTCTTTAGAACAGTCAAGTAAGGAAATATGATTTGCATTCCATTTATGTAAATTCATTCCAGCGCTTTCTAACAAGTGTATAAGCTGTTTTTGAAGCTCCCTAGTAGATTCTAGCGATTCTTCCCCACTTATTATATCGTCCATATACGAATCATGTAGCAAAATATCGGATGCCTTCGGATATTTCTCGGCTTCTTCAAGGGCTAATTGCTTCAACGTTCTAATGGCTAAAAAAGGGGCACAAGCGGTACCGTATGTTACGGTATTAAGTTCATAGGTTTCAATTTCTGAGTTCACATTATCTTTCCATAAAATTCTTAATAATTTTCTCTGATCCTTGGTAATCATTATTTGGCGATACATTTTTTCAATATCGGCCAAAAACACAAATCGGTGTTGTCGAAAGCGTAACATGATTTCATACAAATTTTCATTAACGACACCTTTATAAATTATGTCGTTTAATGATATTCCACTAGTTGTCGGACTCGAAGCATTAAATACAACGCGAAGCTTCGTAGTAGATTTTTCGGGCCTATAAACGCCATGATGCGGTAGATAATAACAGCCAGAATCATTAAGATTATCAACAATTTTTGTCATATGATTTAAATTAGTGTATTCTTTAATAAAATCACAATAAAGAATTCGCATGGTTGGATTCTTTTCTAAACGATTCCATAACTGCTTGAGCCGTTTTTCTGCGATAGATTTAGACTCCCCAAGGACACTAGCATCTTCCTTCAAAGGCATGGCTACCATAAATCTTCCCGATTTATCTCTCCGATAAGTTTCTAAAAAATGTTTTTCTAAAAATTCTTCTTCCTGACTAATTGGACGTAAGTCAATTTCAGGAGCTTCTATTTTCCAGAATTTCTGAATATTTTCATCGAGATAATCATTGCATGCAGTAAAACCGCAAAAGGTATTTTCAGATACATTTTTGTCTATGGTTCCTGAAACAATATGTCCGAAAACGCTATTCTGAAATGTGAATTGTCCTATTTTAAATTTATCTGCCTTTAATATTTCATAGAAAAATTCAGCACCAACTAAAGCATTTATTTTAGATTTTTTCCAAAATTCACTTCAGCTAATTCAAGGTCATGTGGCAGATTTAAACTTCTTATGTTTATATTGTGTGAAGGAATGAATTCTGTAATTTTAGGTGTAATTAAAAATTCAATTGGTTCCCTAAATGTATCATCTTTATTTGAAATAATGGTACGTACTGAAGATTTCACATTTGACATTTTACCATTAATTCCTGAAATATGAATATCGCATTTCATTTTTTGCAAATTCAATAAATTAGCGAAATCTCTCTCTAATAAGTTACACTCGCTACCATTATCAAGAATTATTCGAACCGGAATCTTTTTTTTATTACTACTTTCCAAATAAACTATACATGTTGACAGCAATACATGTTTTTTACTTTTTAAGATTGGATCATTAATCTCATTATATAATGTCATCGAAACATTATTTTTTTCTTTCTGCAATTTAGAATATGAATCATTTGATTGCAGCAGCTGCAAGGCGCCTTCTTCTGACTCCGTCTGGCTTGAGTCAAGATTTTGATCGGAAATTATTACTTTTTGTTTCTGGGAAAGAACGATGTAGGAGTGTATTATGTCTTTTAGAACAAATATTACAAGAATGATCACTTTTACAATTCGAAACCTGATGCTTGGATTTCAAACAATTAATACATAACAAATATTTTTTTACTGTTAGGAATCTTTCGTATTCATTTAATTTTAAGAATTCACAACATTTAACTAAAGAATGATTTCTTTTACAAAGGGGACAGCTTTGATCGTTAAAAGAATCATTTTTAGAAAAGAAAGTTTTTATTCTAGTACTCTTTTCCGCATTCATTAATTTCGGTTTCGTATTCGAAACGCATTGTAAGTTTTCTAGCACCAAACATCTTTTTTGTAAAAAGTTAATGAAATCGCACCATGTTGGCAATTCTGTAGAACTTAAAGATAATTCAAATTGTTTTTTAGTTTCTTTATCGATCTGTTTAAGAATTAAATTTATAAGTAAGGCCTCCGTAAAGGGATTCAATTCCAATCCTATACCTTTGAGTGCTCGAATATTTTTTTGACAGCTATCTGTTATTGTTCGCAAATTTTTAACTAAATCTTGAGACAGATACTCTACATTCAATATCTCATTTAAGTGAGAATTTACAATCATTCTTTTGTTTTGGAATCTATCTTCCAATGCTTTAAAAAGCGAAATATATGAATCGTCTTCGGTAATTACATCTAGTGCTCTTCCACAAAGTGTAGATTTTAGATAATATAACTTCTGATTATCTGAAAGTTTATCATTCTGATCAATTAAGGTTATAAATTGATCTTTAAAACTATACCATTCATTATATTGTCCATTAAATTTGGGTAAAGGAATTTCAGGTAAACGAAAACTGATAATAGAATTATCTGCTTTAGATTCATTTGAAATAATTTCATTTACATTTTTACTAATGTTATTAGAGTGTAAGAATTTTCGAAGCCTTACCTCTAATTTTTCTGCCTCTTCTTCCAATTCTGCGAAGGCGTTCAATTGGACTTCCAGTTCCGATTCATCAGCTATTTCGTAATACTGGATTTTCAAATCATCGAGTTTGGTTACTATTTTTTGAAGATAATCCTTCTTTATTTCTAGAGTTATAATGTCTTTATTGTCCTCATCAACATTATCCAAATATGTTGATATTTTTGTCAGTTGGCCTTTCAAAGTTCCACGTTGTCGATTTAGGATAACTAATTTATTTTTATCCATAATTACTTTCATCAATGAGCACCACCACTATTTCATTATATTACGATTGATCTTCCTCCGGCTCGACGGACCAAATGTTGACGATACTTTATGAGTGGACTGTATATCATTTTAATAATTACTATTCTGAAGCTATTACTTCACAAACATTTAATTAAACTATTATACATATCGTATGTACATATTTACAGTTATTAGAGGACGTATTATTAACGTATTCAAATATGTTGACACCATAGTCAACGCAAACTATAAAAAGGTGAATCATATCACCGAACAAGATAAACAAGAGAGATGTTACTCTTATAACGAAAAACAATACAACTACCCCGCTAAAGCGGGAATGCAAGTGAACAAGAGATGCGCGCCAAGGTTGCGCATATAGCCAAACTAAGGTGAGCGGCAACACGTGTTGTAAAGTGAATTTAAAAAAAAAATAGTTAACCTTAATTAAATTTTCCGAAAGACACGCGTAATGATTTACTACATAATTATAGTTTTCTTGCACAATTATTATGATAAAAATATTCAATTTTTAAAATTTTATTTAAAAATAGCTCTTTATTTACTTATTTTTTTTTCTTGAACAGATTACTAAAATTTCATAAGCGGATAAAATTATGAATTTTTGTTTTTCAAATTAACTTTTTATTGTTTTTACGCATTGTATAGCAAACATTCTACATGCATTAAAATATTTTCATAAGTTTAACAATTTCTTATTTATTTATTTATTTATTTTTTAAACGGAAAAATATAAATAGAAAATAAAGATCGATTATTTATAAAGTCGAAATTTCCAGTTTTTACTTATGTATACCGACTGATTAATAATATGTATTACATTAATTATGTTTTAAAAAATAGGAAACATAATTCCAATTAAGATAAAAAAGAATAATCAAGAATAATTTTCAGACAAAGCATTTTTTGTACACTAAGACGCAGGTAAAGGTTGCTTACTATCATTCAAACTTTTTATTTTAGAATTTGCTGCATGTGCCAATTCCTGTCATGTTTAGGACACCATCGTATTAAATAAAAGAAAAAAGTTAGTAAGTTTATATTTGGACAAACGACAGCATTGTAGACGCTTAACAATTGTTGTTAATTTTTATCCGCTCTTGTATTCATAAAAGAAACAATGAGAATTTAAAAAAAATTTGACCTCGGACTTTCAATGCATTTACACGATTTCAGATGTCCTGCACACGGTTTCTTATTCATCAGGAAATGTGGGAATATCTGCCTTTCACTGTTTAACAAAAAAAGTTGTGACAGTTCTAATTCAAACATACAGAATTATACATAAATACACTAGCAAAAAATATTTAAAAAAACAATATGTTTTCCTCTTTTTATATATTTCCCTTTTTTAAAAAACTTAACAAATTAACTCGTAATCAAATTATCTCAGAACTTTATGTAATTTAAACTTTTTTTTTTTTTTTTTTTTTTTTTTTGTGAACTGATATAATGTTTATTTTCTCTAAAGGCAGTTCACAATAATAATAATAATAATAATAATAATAAATTAAACAATTTAAAAAAATTAAATGAGAATTTTTGTTAAGGATGCATTAAGGATAAATGAAGACACACGCCTCCAAATGTTAATTTTAACCCATATTTTCATTCCTATAATTAACTTTCTTTTTTTCCTAAATAACATTAATTAAATAACTATATTTTTTAAATAATGAAAATTGCCGAAAAATAAAATAAAAATGCCAATAAATGTTTTTATAACAGCATGTGAACTAATTTTCATATATATATATCGTAGTCACCGACATTTTGAATTTTTAAGTGATATTTATTACCGATAATTTACAATAGAAATATGACTCATTATTTTCCTGCGATTAAATAAGATATCAGTAAAAAAATATCTTAAATGATGTCTTCCGCCGAAATCAGGAGAAAACAGAAGTAAGTAATACACAACAAAGTAAGTAATACACGTGCAAAGAAAAATAAGTACCTAAAAGAAAGGGGGAAAAAAGGGGGAATTGCAAGAATAAAATTTGATTTTAATTTATCATTTAAAAACATCTTACTTAGTAAAAAAAATATCTAGGATGATGTCTTCCATCGAAATCAGAAGAAATCGGAAATAAGACATATACAAAGTAATACACATACAAAGAAAAATAAGTAAAAGAAAGAAAATAATCTGGTGTGTCACTCACACGACTTTCTCTTACCCTGAAATTTAATACTATAAATACAGGTCGCAGATTAAAAGGTAAGATAACGAGTACTGTTATGTAAACCTGTCTTAAACAATTCATATTAGGCTTCTGAAAAGTTTTATATGATAATTAGTTCTGTGTGAGGGGGCTACCGCCCCCCTCAACCCTCGTTTCATTAATGCACCTACATTTATATAGAATTTAATTCGGTTATTAAAAATTAATTCTGTTTTTAAAAAATAATTTATTAAAATTATTATTTAAAAAAATTATCTTTTATGATAATGCAGATTAGAGAAGTAGTGTATTAGAGAAGTGTATTAGAGAAGTAGTGTAACACGAAATGTCCAAAAAAAAGTCCATTTAATTCTCAATATATATATAAAAAAAAAAAAAAAAAAAAAAAAAAAAAAAACAGTTTTTTTCCGTTAAAAGTAAAAAAAAAAAAAAAAATCGATAACTTTGTTTTAAATTATCGCACATCAATAGTTCAACCATTCGTTTTAACTGTATTGACGAGCTATTTTGAAAGATACCAATCATGAAAATTTACTCCTCTCGAGGGGGGACTTCCCCCCCCCCCAGGGTGGGAGGCGAGGCTCCTACATACACAAAAAAATTTTCCCAGTTAACTATCTCTATTACAAAAAATATATATTCGTTTCATTTGGTTTAGTGCAGTCTATAGACGTTAAACTCTACTTACCTGCAATTTCCCCCATAGACGTAATGTATTAGAATTCTCTTGATTGTCCATGTACACGAACCACTTGCTTGATCTTAACGAAAAGCTTACTGTAGCATCCTTATATGATACACATTTAGAATACTAAGTTTGAACTTTATGCCATAATTTGTTTTTGAGATATGCTGATAAGAGACTGACACACAGACACACGCACAGACACACACACAGACACACAGACATACAGACACAAAGACATACACACAGACCATTTGCTAAAAACATGATTTTCGTATTCGGGGGACCTCAAAACGTGTAAATATAACAAAATCTCGCGTTCGAAAATTTGACCCAAATACAATACTTTCTCTACCTTATGGGTAACAGAAAGTAAAAAAGGGGGGAATTGCAAGAATAAAATTTTATTTTAATTAATAATTTAAAAATATCTTACTTTTTTCCCTCAGTCTGTAATATATCATACAAAATTATTAATTATTATTGAGGATTTTTTGCTTACCCCAGTAATCTATGCAGTAGAAAATTCTATAGAAATACCTATAAAATGCTTCTTTATTTCGGCAATCTATGCAGTAGGGACGCCGATAGAAACGCTTCTAGAGACTTCTTCATTTCGGCAATCTATGCAGTAGAAACGCTTGTAGGCATATAGAAACACCTGTAGCACACAAATTGTTTAAGACAAATGCGCAAAATCTTTTTCAGACTAAAATATAGATTTAGAACGCGTTAATGTAGCCTATTTTTGATAAAATAAGCGTACTTTTACTTGACCCGCGAGTAGTGTTTTAACTAATAACACTGCTCTGCAGAAAAAAAAAAAAAAAAAAAAAAAAAAAGAAAAAAAAACGAAAAAGAAAGAAAAATTTTGAGATCTGATACCATTCTTACTGATTCTTATGTAAAATGACCTCCTGAATCCCAATATGACTCCCATTTTGCCCAGTCACCAACAGTTTTCTAGATACACCATCCCCTCCCTCACTATTTTTTCCTGTTCGATAATTTTATCGCTATAAATTTGATTCGAAAAATGAAAAATAATTAATGTAATACCTAAAAACAAAATATATAAAGTTTAATAAATAACATTAATAACAGATTAAAAAAATATAAGATATGTAATGCATAATTTCAGTGGCAAATCCCCTAAAAAATTTTTGCCTTGTCGTAAATGTCCATGTTTTATAATTTTCCAATTCTGTAACCCCTCAGAAGATATTTAACGGTTAAATTAATTTCCCCTCCTAAAAATCAAATCTATAGCCACAAAAGCACCGAAAAATGATACAAATAGGGGGTCATTCCTAAAAAACGGTGGGTGATAGGGCAAAATGGGCGTCAAATTCGGATTCTAGAGGTCATTTTACATCAGAATGTGCTGAACTGAAATGGTGTCAGAGGCAATTTTCTTGCCGAGCAGTGTAATCAATAGTTACTGGATTATTACGGACTTTTCGTAACCTTCATATGAAAACGGTGTCATTTTATTTTTATTTTATTTATTTATTTTTTAAGTTGAGAGGGATTACCGATTCCTGCCTTTAAGTATTAAGTAATAACCTCAAGTACGCGCAGATAGTGTCTAATATCATATTTAAATGCTTTGCACCAGAATATTTATTAAAAAAAAGTAATAATAAGTTAAAAATTGAAAGGATGCTTCGTTTTTCCTCTTCGAAGTCGAAGGTATATTCAATACACAAATCTGCATTAAAATGCCAGATTTCCTAGTGAAGCTTTTGTTGCAACTATTACATTTTCCTGCTAGATATCCGCAGGTCTATGAAATTAATTTCATATCGGATATTTTAATTAACAGAATATAATTAAACCATAGCCTCCTTCAGTAAAAGCCATCCGAGTTCTCTGAATTCCTGTGTCAAATGAAGCAGCACTTAAAAAACGAAACTACTGCTAGATGGCAGCACATACTCACCGACAACATTCTTGCGATTAAAGGATAAATTAAAAATTTCCATCTAAAAATCCAGCTATTACATTCAATTTAAGTTAAAATTGCATTTTTTTTTTTTTTTTTTTTTTTTTTTTTTTTAATTAATAAAGTAAAAGCGCTTTATCGTAAACATTTTTAATAAAATATTTAATATTTAAAAAATATTGGGTTTAATTTCATTCAAAAGTGGGCAAGTAGATCAAATTTTTTCTTTTCAATTAATGCAATTATTTTTAAATTTTCTTGATAGAAGACACATGAAACGTATCTAATAAAATAAAACATTTTTCTTTTCTTTTTTCTTTTCTTTTCTTTGTATATATATATGTATTTTTTTAAATAAAAAACTTAAAATTAGATAAGCAAAAACATGTCAGGTCTTTCTCTCTATTAAATTATTTTTACCATATTTTTATTAACGTCGTTTCTTGTTTATGGGTTTGTCCAGTACAAATCTTACAATCGAATTTCAACTAACTTCCCAACTTGCAAGACTTTTGAACCTTTCAGAATAGCTCAGAAAACGGTGACAATTCACTTTTTAAATATTTTTAGCCAACTGTTTCGGGTCCTTGCCTTATTTTTAAGCAACTTTTCCGACATAAATAAACATACAATTGAGAAATAACATACAAATTCACAAAGAAACGCCCACTGGCGGAGTTACAGACTTCTAAGTGACGTGAATCCATGTCAGCGATCGCAAAATTTTTAAGTAATAAAATTATACTTTTAAAAAATTAAAGAATACGCTTTTATTGAAATGTGAACTAAAAAGCACAAAATATCTTTCACAAGATATCTATCTTTAAAATGCAGGGTAAGAAAAAATTGTGTGAGTGACACACCATATTACAGGGTGATTATAAAATAATTTAGAATTAAACAAAAACCATTTTTAAAATATCTCCCCTGACTGGGCTCGAACGTTAGACCTTTAGGTTCGTAGCCCGGAGCTTTACCCCACAGCCACAGCGTTCACGTAGGGAAAGGTTTTTTTTTTTTTTACAATATAGATTTTTTGTTTGCTCCCAGAGCAGTTACAAACATACATACAGAATAAGCTAGTAAAAGCGTTTAAAAAAAAGAAAAATACTCTTAAAATATACCGGTGTAGTAAAAATAAATAAATAGATTAAATAAAATAAGCTGTGCTAAAGAACTTCGGAATAAATTATGAATATTTCTAGGTGTGAACTTGTAATTTAATGCTAAAGAAAATTTTGTCATTCTATTACAGCTGTTGGAATAGTTCAACATATGTTGAAAAGCTAATTTGTTTGCCACTTCATATATTTATAAATTATGTAATAGCTGTTAATTTTTGATTAAATTCTGATTACAGAGATAATTTGCAAGCAAGCTTATACATAGACAAAAATATCGCTTTGACGTTCTTATAAAAAGAATATCAATAAAAAAAAATGTAGAATTATTTTAATGGCTGTTATAGAAAGAAACACTTATTAAAATTAACAGGTTTAAAAAGGATTATTTTTTGAATTATTGTAAAGAAAAGTTTTTTTTTTTTTTAATACTATCTCCCCTCAAAGGGGTACCTGACCTTATAACCCCCCCCCCCCCCTTTTTTTATCTTCTCCCTTTTTTTTTTTTTTTTTTTCTCTTTTCAAACTTTTCTCTACCATATATGGTACAAGAAAGCATTGACTTGGAGTTGACATTTTGCTAAAATTGTATATATTGAAGTAATTCTAAATCCAAACAATTAGATTTCTTTAGTGATTTCTCTCTGCGTCCCCTCGTAAGTTATTTATTATCGATATAGCTCGATAATAAATAACTTACGAGGCAGGAAATGGAAATTGGATATTCTAAACCTGCATAAATGCCAACATTTTAATTTATTCCAGAGAGTTTCTGGCTCCGCCTTTATTTCATTCCACTTATTTTTTTAAGCCTTTTTTTTTTTTTTTTAATTTAGCGAAGCTATGTATTAGAGATTTTTCTTCTATTAATAAAGTGGTACGAAGTAAGAGCAGGGCTAAAATGACTCTGGAATAAATTAAAATGTTGGTATCTATGAACCTGTAACATATGATGATATCACTTCTTTGAATTGTTTTATTAAGAAAGGGGAAGAAAAAAGGATATTCAAACTGTTCTTTCGAAACTCTAAACTTTTTTTGTTTGTTTGAGTGTTGAAAAAGAAACTTTTCATAGGATTCCAAAAATTCTGATTAAGCAAGAGTCTGAAAATTTTTAAAGCCCGCTCATTTCCAGACATACCCGGACAGTTTCCTTAAAAAAAAAAAAAAAAAAAAAAAAAAATCACTTATAGCATGAAACATAATGTTATTGGAATGTCGTACAAAGAAAAGCATTATTTTCCTTGAGAAAGAATATACAGTTTGTGTTAAATGCGCAAAGAAATTATATTACATAAAACTGTGTTTTGAATTTGCATTTAATTATTGTACAGTCTCCCGAAGGCATTAATTAATTAATTAAAATACAATACAATACAATAAAAATAAATAAATAAATAGTAATGTTTAAGAGTAATAAAATTCTAATTTCATTTTAAAAGAAAATATTTTGTTATAGTCAGTTTTAATGTATATTATACGATTCAGTAATACAGCTTGTCATATCGAATTTAATTTATGTTATAAACATATAATCATATAAGTTTGTGTTTGCATTTATAATTATTATTATTTATTTTTAGAAATATATATATATAACAGAGTTGCCAACTTTTTAAATTTATTCCGGAGCATTTTTAACCCCGCCTTTACTACAAATTTTTTAAGAGATTTTTTTTTCTTACATTATTTTAGTTTTATAATTTAGAATATAATTCTATAAACAAACTAGTGTGGAAATAAATGTGGGGCTAAAAATGTTCTGGCATAAATTAAAATGTTGGCAACTATGATATAAACACACATATATTTTCAATCATATCCACTTTTGGCTACTGGAAAAATTTAACAGAAGATTTTATTTATTTATTTTTTTTAATTAGTATACATGGTTGCCGAAATATATAAACATAAAATTAAAGAAATTTTTAAGTAGCCAAAAAGCTTAAAAACTAATAACTAGATATACAAACACACGAAAGCATTTCCCATACTCCAAATTATTAATTAATTGAATTATATTCTCAGCAATCGAAGCGGCAAAATTCTCTGGCTTGTATATTCGCCGCGAACATTAACGGAAATAGCTGCATTAACTGCCGCGAACTTTAACTGCAAAATCCTTTTTTAATGTAATAATGTACTGGTTTAGAGGAACGTCTGAATGCGGAACTGAACTTTATATCTACTAAATGAGAATTCTGGATTCTGGTCATCAATGTTCTAACACATTGTCGTTAGGGTCTTTTCCTATTCTAATGTTTCTTTATTTTTCGATTCGGTCTTTAAGTGTTAAATAATAATCAAACAAACTAAAAATATTATATATTTATACGCTTTAATATATTTATACGCTTTATAAATATTTATACGCTTTATACCAAAACAATTATTTTTAAAATTTTAAAAACAAAAACTAAAAACGAGCAGATTGCTGTACAAGCAAATTTTCCTTGAAAGTCATGGTGCAAATCAGCTTGATCTGTCTGATTTGATGATTTTTCGTAATGAAGTGATGTTGGAGTAAGAGCGATCGCTTATCACATTTCCTCAGATCGTGGAAACCACCTGGAAGTACTGGTTTAACTAGCTCACTATTAAAACAGAAGGGGGTAGTTATCTGATTCAGATAAAATAAGCGATTAAAGAGCTCTGCTTTCCAAATCCTAGTCTACCGGTCAATTTGGCACCCCTCAAATATTTTGGACTGGTTATCAATGCCAATTTTAGGTAACGTAATTACACCACATGTATCTTTTATTTAATAGTTATTTAAATATGAGTAACCCTTCTCAAAAGCTTACTTAAAGCCCACATTTTTTTTTTACATATATATAAAAGTTGTTAAAATCTTATGGGACTTATTTTTGAAATTAAAATCTCTCATAACCATCAAGGTTTTTTTTTTTTTTTTTTTTTTTTTTTTTTTTTAAAGTACGAAGAATTGTAGATCATATAATTATTTTTATAGCGAATGAATGTGTATATAAAATTACAGTAACAGCATCTGGTTACTTAAACATAAACATTTATGTCTAAAACATTCTTTTATTTTTATTTATTTATTTATTTTTGACAACGTATAAAATATTATAACATCGAATAGTTGAACTAAATTTCGTATTAAATTATCATAATAATTAAATACAATTTTTTACAATTTTTTGGGTAACAGTAATTGTTAACGTTTAACATGCAGAAAATCTGCTTTAATTATTTTTTTTTAATCTGTCCATAGCCTCCTAAACTAGATGCCCGTCGCGTGGCTTGGAAACTTGGCAAGAGTTCGTGCGGTAGACAGCGCCACCTGGTACAGATTGTGTAACTTTTTTTTTCAACAGCCACCAAAAATTTTTTTAAGTGGGAATTGACATACATAAAAGGCGAAAAAGCACAAAGAAACGTTGATTATATATATCATATATTACATCTTAAAATTATTGGTGGCAGTTGAATAAAAAAGTCGCACATTCCGTACCACGTGGCGCTATCTACCGCTTGAACTGCCTCCAAGTTTCCGAACCACGTGACCTGCCACTAGAGCGCTGGTCACATAAACGTATTAAAAAGAAAGAAAGAAAAGTCCCACTGTCTTACTCTTGTCATAGCTATCAAATTTAGGACTTTCTTTCTACTAATAAAAAAAAATATATTTATTTATTTATGTGTTATTCTGAATAAGTAAAAAGATCAGAAAAAAAAAAAAAAAAAAAAAATATATATATATGAAGTAACATGTTTGGTAGAATGCGCTTCAGTTAAAAAATCACATGAGTATCTTAAATAGTTTAATTTCAAAATGGTTCAAAATTATTAACTCACTGAGCGTCTTCTAAAAGGGCAGAATTTTAATGTTGTTCTCACTGCATGATCTTTAAAATGTTCCAAAACAATAATTATTTCAGTTTGAAAATTAAAAAGTGAGTACGGATGTCAAGATGAACCACATGAATATTATATGGACCTTCTTGTAACTTTTTAAAATAAGCTAAGAATATAAAATTATATTATTATTATTATTATTGTATTTAGTAAAAAGCTGTTGCTCAGTATACTGAAAAATACGTATCAACCGCTCGGAGGGTTTAAAAAAAAAAAAAAAAAAGTAAATAAATGTTAATTTTAATTTTCTCCTTACCAACATTATTTCCAAAGTTCACATGAAAGTGACAATTTTAGAAAGATTCACATTTATTTGTATTTAAAGAAAATTTTGCAGTGCGCAATGGGAAGGGTTTAAGTTTCATAAGCCATTTTGAATATCCTTGTATGGTAATTCCTACATGTATTGTTTCCGTTAGTTCGTTCTTCGGACTCTATAATTTAATCAAATTAAAAAAGAAAAAATAATAATAAAAGTTCAGATCTTATTATTATTACTAGCGAGCTTCGCCCGCTAGCGGGTCAGTATTTTTAAATGAATCACTATAATGACTGAATTCTCAAAATCTCTCAATCACTATAATTAATGAATCACTAACAGTAACTTTTAGTGTTAAGAAAAGAAAGTTTTAAAAAAATCATTTCTGATTGGGTAAAAAGTCGGCCCTGGTCCCCGCTGCCTTCGGCAGCACAGTCACGTACGCACTGCGCGCGCGTATTCCTTCCCTGACCCTTCGTGCCCCCTAAAAAAAATCATTTCTGATCGGGTAAAATCTCAAACCGGGTCCCCACTGCCTTCGGCAGCGAAGACCCATGCGCGCTGCGCGCGCACGTGTTGATGTATACGTGCGCTGCGCGCACAGATTCCTTCTCAAATCAAAATGTTATTCTTAAGAAATTTTAAAAAATCATTTCTCATCGGGTAAAATTCGGACCGGGTCCCCACTGCCTTCGGCAGCGCAGTCCCATGAGGGCTGCGAGCGCACAAGTTAACGAGGCACGCGGAAGGCATCTAGTTTAGTAGGCTATGATGCGAGACGTCAAACAGAAACAAAAGTATAATGATATGTTTACGTAAAAATGATGTAATAGTACAATGAATTTTGGGAATTATTTTTGAAATGGAGACAAATATACGAATACAAAATATGATTAAAACAGTGCTATTGAAAATATTCTTTGCAATAATGGTATTATTTTTTATAGAAATCTGGGAAACGTAGGAGAAATTTTCTAGGAACATTTAAAAAATTGGAAGTTAACACATATCATATTGTTGTACATTGTGAATTTTCTATGAGAGTTTTAAGGAGTCAAAACTGCATATAGAATATATTTTTAATCATACCTACCAACATCCTAATTAACTCTTTGCCAGTCCTATTTAATTTCACTCCTCTGTTCAGTCCAAATGCAGGGCAATTTTTTTATTCAATATCCGCCATTAAATTTTAACTGTATAGATTGGCTAATCATTTTGAAGGTTATTCTTCCATTATGTATACCAAATATCACTACTCAAAATTTATGGAGGTGGTTGATTAAAAGAGTCCTCAAATTTGCCAGTACTGTTTAGCGTTTTAGAGCGTCAGGACTAGCAAACGCTTAATATTCTGGAGTATTGTTAGTACTGTCTTCTTTTTTATACCAACATTTTTGGAGAGAAATTTTCTTCTTATTTAATTGTAATTACATTACAAGAATATTATTCTAAAAAAATACTGGTGTGAAAAAAAAAGTCATGGCTAACAATACTACGGAATATTAATTAGAATGCTGACAGGCATGCTTTCAATATAGAGAGATATTATACAAATTATTAGCATTATAAGTTTGATATTCCACTAGTTAATTTAATACCGTCGATAAATATGCATTTAAATGAATTCCAAGAACCTAAAACCGAATAAAATATTCCTTAGGCAAAACCATATAATGTATGGGATTTTTGTTTTTATCGGTATCACCTAGCTCATTTGAAAAAATACTTCAGGAAATCTATTTTCCAATTAGCATCTACTGTTCCACCTAAATCCAGTCGAAACTGGATTTGAGTGGAGCTGATGGAACCGAAACTGATAATCAAATCTAGTCGAAATAGAATTAAGATTTTCTTGTCGGTTATTTTTCACCCTCATTTCTTGAAACCATGGACACTATGCGCAGTGGCTGACTTAACGTGCCTAGGGTGAAAATAGGGGTGATAATCATCTGATTGAGATAAAATAAGCGATAAGAAAGGGCCGAATGAATGGATGTTCTCCAAATTCCAACCTGATGGTCAATTTGGCACCTCCAAAGTCTTTGAACTCGTTCTCACTGTTAGTCTTAGGAGCCGTGTTTACACAATAAACTGATGTAAATGTTGACAACTATGATTAGTTTTTCAAATGATATTATTATTCTTGCAGTAGTGCTCTGAACTTTGTGCGGCGGTTTTTGTATGGCACGAGTAGCGAATTCGCAATCCTTCAATAACAAATTTTACGTTTTCATCCTGTCTTCCGCGGTTCAAATTTAGCATTTAATTGTTTATCACAATGTAATCGAGGTTTATATTTCAAGCAAAACAATATATTTCCAATATCTCCACAGAGGGGTGAAAAATTTTCCCCCAGTACTTCGTCTCCCTCTATTTTCCCAACAGTCATCGAAAATTCCCTAAAACACGGGGAAAAAATTCTGTAAAGTGAGAATCCTAGACTTGGCTACATGTGCCGTGTAGTTACACAAATAAGTTTAAAGAAGTAAAATAAATGAGTGAAAACTATTTACTTTAGCACGATTAAATCAGAATGCCTGTGTTGCACAGATGTTAGAAATCTTGCGAAGTAAAAATATTACAGGAATTTTTGTATGGTGTAAACGCAAAATCATTGACCAATGGGCAGTAACGTAGTAATGATATTACTCAAAGGTACCGAATACAATTAAAATATAGGTCACATTCTCCTTTGATCTTATTTATATTATATTCCATACAAATATCTTCAGAGTGCTAGCAGTAAAAAAAAAAAAAAAAAAAAGTTTTTAATTAAAATTAATAAACTTTAATTCATACGTATTTGCATGTATCTCCAATAAAGTAATTAAATACGAAGTTTAATAAGTTTTTCATTTATTTTATGCCTCTTAATAAATAGCACTGATGTTGGCACTCAGCATTTCTCTAACCGATAGAATCTAAAATAAATAAATAAATAAATCATTAGTAATTGAAGATTTCAACATGATTTATTTGAAATTACAGACATTTTTCAAAGAAAAATTTTGTTATTAATTATTATAATCATATACAGATAACACAGTATAAAATAAGTTTCTAAAACAATATTGTAATCGATAGGGAATTTTTATTAATTATTTTAAAACACAAAAAAACCTTTTAACTAATGGTGTCTTACGTTGACGTTCAGGGTTCATGTCATAGTATTCTGCGATAAATCTTATTTTTAATTTTAAATGAATAAATAAATAAATATTTTATTTACCTTTAAACTTCGGTTTATATATATATATATATATATATATAATTCTAAAGAAATAAAAAAGTAAATACAATTACAAAAGTATTTGAAATAAATTAAACTGTGCTAAAGAATAAAAATTGTTATTATTACAGTCGGACTAAAGTTTTATACTTGCTGTGTACCCCAAGTCTACAGCAACTTTCATATTTAATTATAATAAGAGGCGTAATTTATAATTTTTCTTTCTTTTCTTTTCTTTTTTCTTTCTTTCTTTCTTTTTGTTTTAATTATTCGTATAATACTATAATCTTCCTTTCTTAGACCTATTTCCAGTGCTATTTGCAAAATATGATATTATTTTTAAATTATAAGTAGAATTCATGTGAAAATTTGCTGTTTAAAATTTGTGGTACAGAAAAATGAGGATAACACAACCACGTTTCAATTTAAAAAAAAATCTATGCTGTCGTTGGGTTATAGGAAATAATCAAACTTTGAAATTAAAATTAAATTTTTAATGACTAATGAAATTTTATATAACTTAAAAAATTAAATTTTTAGCATGTGTAGCGAATTAGCAACTATAATCAAAATTGTTGGATTCAATTTAGATTATAAACTAATCTTCAGAGAAATTTGAGTAAAAATTTATAATAATTATTATTTTTTAATTTAAAGACGCGAAATACTTTCAGGTATACGTGTTCACAGCAGCCAATATCCTAATATTCTGTAGTACTGTTTATTTCCGCTCTTTTGTTTTTTCACCGTGTTATTTTTAGCATTGTTGGCAACATTTTAATTTATTCCGGAGCATTTTTAGACCCGCCTCTATTCCGCACCACTTTATTTTTAGTGTATTTTTCTCCATTATATAACTCTGATAAAATAAGTAACATTTACTCTTAAAAAAAAAAAAATAATAATAATAATAATAATAATAAATAAATAAATAAAATAAGTGGTATGGAATAAATGCGGTGCTATAAAGGCTCTAAAATTAACATTTTGACAACTGTGTTTTTACTGTTATGATCCAAACATTATTAGTAATAAATTTCAAGAAAACACTCTAAAAAAAGCTTTTCGTAAACACATGGCCGCAGCCGGATATGTCGGTTTAATATCGGCAATGCAACAGTATTATTGTTGAAAAATCGGTTTATCGCCAGCAACCAACAGTATAAAAAGTATATCGCTTACAGGTGTCGTACTCTCCGCCCATTTTTCAGGACACTTTCCACATTGGTCGTTTGACCAATGAGGAATTTTCTGACCTCATTAACACAGAGACAAATGTATATGGGGGAAAACATTTGGCATCTTCTTCAGGGCATTAAAAATAGACAAAAAAAAAAAAAAAAAAATGGTATGCTATAACGAGTCCGAAATTTAAGCTATTTTTAGGGATTTTATTTCGTTTAGGAAATGTAAAGACAGATAAACAGCAAATATATTTATCGAATTGATAAATATTGCATTTTGAGAAATATGATTACCAAAAGTGTTTAAACGGCTGATTTTTATATCCGGCAAACATTTTTGCATTCATGAAAAATATTTTTTTCCCCTACACAGGTAACGAGTTATGAAAAAATAAATAACATTAATTATTTTTTCACATATAATTAATTGTTACTTCAAATTTATGTAAATTAAACGCCTCCCACGTTCCGATGCGCTTTCCGTTTGAGGAAAATTATTACTTTTCCAAGAGTTCATGCTTTTTTATTTATTTATTTTTTATTTATAATCTCTTTCCGTTTAAACCTCTAACTTCTTAGTTATTTCAAAATATGGCTTTGAAACTGTCTTTTAATAATTAAAAATTAAAAGAAAAAAAATAATGTATCACTTGAAAATAGAATCCAATTTGTAACTTGTTACGGTGGTTTAAAGCATACGTTTCTTGAAATTGTTACTATGGGACATATTTAATTTATAACTATTTTGCAAATGTAAAATTTTCGACAAAAGGAGACAACGAAGAGATCGCCTTGTTTTATTTTCTTTTTCATATCAAAAATTAAAAATCAAATTAAAAATTTGATTAGGGTGCATAAAAAAAATGTTTGCTACTGAAAAGTTTTTTTTTTTTTTTTTTTTTTTTTTCAGTTTATTAACCGGCGGTTTTAAAAGTAGTTTATATTGCTTTGATTCCAGTCCGGCTAATTTGATTAGATTAAGCGGCTGATTGTATTAACTGGTTAATTTATTAATCCGCGGTTACTTTATATGACATTTTTTTTCAAAATAAATCTTTAAATCACACTTTTCCACATGTATCTATTTGCTACGTGAATTTCTGATAATTTATGTTTAAGTGAACATTTATTTCTTATAGAGGATAGCTCCATATATGTGTTCTGAATAACATAGTATAGAAAGCAAGCAAATTATTTGCTTCATAGCTTGAGCACTTGTAAAATGCAAAGATCCCTAATAGGGGCTCACCGTTATTGCCATATAAAATAATTTCCTATTCCCACTAGAAATAGTTGAATTACCACCGTAAATGGCGGATACTGTTTCTAATTTAGAAGATATAGATGAAAATGAAGTGGTTGTTACCGTCTCAAATGATGTTCTTCAAGATTCGTTCGAAGTTCATGGCGGGTGGTCTTATAAAGAGATTACAGTTCCAAGAAAAAACGATCTTTAAAATGAAAAACCCGTATTCAAGCATTTGGACTACGAAAAGTACATTGTTCAACATTTATAGTCAGGGAAAAGAAGAATGCAGGTAACATAAAACAAACGTGATAGAAAAAGTAAAAGGGAAAATACCAGTAGAAATATTTGAAATATTCTTTACAGTCGACATAGTAAACAATATCGTACAGCAAACTATATTTTGCGCAGCCCAAAACAATCTTCACAACTTTACGCTCTTGGCAGACTGCGTCAAAATATTTTTGGAATTTTTACTGTTAACTCACTTCTTACCGCGAGAGAAGACGTATTGTTGCAAAGAAGAAGACATAAATATTGCGACTGTGCGAAAATATATACCGAAAAATCTTCATATTGAAATTAAGAGAAACCTGTGTTTTAGTGACAATACGAATAAATTAATAATAAGTAGAATCAAAGACAAGAGGTTATTCAAAGTACGACCATCTTTGGATGAGTTAAATAAAGCTCTTGCATTTATGCAATTTGGAGTATTTTTTCATAATGAACAAATGATGGGATATTATTGCCACCATTTTCTGAAACAATTTATTAGAGGCATGCCCATTCGCTATTGTTTCAAGCAATGGGCAATGTGTTGTAGTATGACTGGTTATTGCTATAATGCTGAAGTCTATGATAGTAAGGAAAGTAGTAGATCAGAAAAAGATACGATAATGGATAAGGGATGTTTGCAATATTGAGTAAGATAGTAGCTACAGAAAAACCACAAGAGCACCGATTTCTTTCTTTTTTTTTCTATATTTTTTTTCACAAGTTTTGATTTGATGAAAAATCTAATAGAGAGAAATTTATCTAGGATTATTTCGACAAATTTATTTTTAAATTTAAAAGTTTTTTACTTTCTCTTACCCATAAGATAAGAAGCAAGTAAAAGAAACAAACGAAATGCAGTCCTAATTTTAGATTTCAATATGCTAAATCTAATTTTATTGTAATTATTTAGCCATATTTTTTAATTATTTTGCGACAAATAATTTAATTACAAGTCTGAAGTTGCTTATAATAGACTTCCTTTCTGTAAATGCTACTATTGTATATAAGGGGAAAAAATCTTTGTTTTGCAAAACTGCAATATTTCAACCTTGAGACAAAAATAGAAATGAAAAAATCGTTTCTTTTTTATTAATGGAGAAAGAAAAAATAAATAAAAAATTAGTAAGTGGAAACGTTATAAATTTTAAAAAGGATATATTTGCATTTCCTAAAGCTCTCTTTAAAACCATTTAATTGTTTTATTATGCATTTAAAACGGTTAATAAATGCACATAGTAACTAAATGCAAAAGTTTGTAGCCATTGTGACTCTAGAATAAAAAGAATTTGAAAAACGTTTTATGTATTTTAAAAAGCTTATTTTTGTATATTGCTTAAAATCTTCTTGTTACTTTCAGCATACGGTTTGTTGCTTTATTTAAATAATTTTGTTCTGTTTTATACATAACTCTTACCCATAAGGTACAGATATTATTGTTTTTAGATCAAATTTTCAAAATTTAGTTTTTGTTATATTTATATAATTTTAGGTTACCTGAATCTAAAGATCAAGTTTTTAGCGGTTGGTCTGTGTGTGTCTGTCTGTCATCAGCACACCTCAAAAACTAATTACAGCAGAACGTTCATGCTTGGTATTCTAATTGCATATCATACATGAATTCTACGCTAAACTTTTCGTTGTAATCAAGCAGATGTTTCGTGAACAGGGTCATCCAAGAGAATTCGGAAACATTATGTCTATGGAAAAAACTGCAAATAAGCATAGTTTAACATCTATATACGGCACTAAACCAGATGAAACGAATTTATATTTTTTATATGTGTGAAAAAACATTTCATGTAGAGTATGGTACAGAAATGTTTCACTGTTCGTATACAGGGCTACGCAAATGAACTAGATTATAATGCGTCAATATGTGAAAATTAATGGAAGTGTACTTTAGGTTGTGCCGAGTATTATTAATATAGATAATTCTTATGTGCACCATGTGATGTGTACATAACTTTTAAAAAATATACAGGGCTGCCAAAATTCAAGCCATAACATTCTTTTTTATTTGTTAGCAGAAGTAATTTACTATTACATTTTACCCTGTCCAAGAAAGCTGCTTAGGAAATGAAATTAATTCCTAAAAGCCGTATTGTAAATAATGTATTTTTTTAAGCTAAATATTAATCGCTTGGGTTTTTTTTTTTATACATATAGATATATATATATATATATATATATTTAGACGTTTTGAGGCTTCCTAAATACCGAAATCAAGTTTTTAACTTTTATTTTTGTCTGTATCTGCTATTGAAAGTCAAAAACAAATAATTTCAGGTGATCCAAATGATATATTTTGAAGTTAATACATTTGTAACTAGAAAAGTTTGTTCAAGACAAGAATCAAGGAATGATGCGTGTGAAATTTGTCAGAACATTTTTAAAGTAGCTTTTAAACATAATAACAGATTTGAATTTTGTATAAATGTAGATGCAATAACGAAACGGGGGAATGAGGGTAATTAAAAACTGAGACAGAATATTTGAGTGAGTAATTCTCACACATGGGCGTCGGCACATAGGGGCAAGGGGGGGCACTTGCCCCTCCTGGAAAATTCTAATAAGTAAAAAATTATGAAAAAAAAATTAAAGCTTTCAAACTATGTCATTAGAATTCAAATGACCAAATAAAATTTATGTCACACAGCCAATTAGATTCAAACCGACCCAACCGGCATTTATAGGTTTTTTCTCTTTAACTTTTCCCTTCAAACAGATTTTAAATCTTGACAGAAAGTCTTTCGGATTAGTGTTGGTTCGGAATAAGCTATATAATTTTTATAAGTAAAATGTTTCAGCTTAAATTATATGCATAAAGATTTATTGTACTAAATGCTTACACAAAAGTTTACTTAATAACCTCAATCAACCAGCCAACCATTTGAATCGAACTGAATTTTTTAAAATATACTGAAATTTTGCATTGTTATGTTTGCCCCCTCCTGAAAAATTTTCTAGCGACGCCACTGTTCTCACATAGAATTATTTGACAAATAAAACTATTCCAAAGCCTAATTTGAATTGTTTTAACATAGATTTATATAACAGTACTCGTCAGGGCTGCCAAATTTGGCTTTTTTTAAAATCATTTGTCACCAATAATTTTTATTTGTAACGTTTCACTACTCACTTCGAAAATTAATAGTGTATTATATATATACAATGTCATTTCTCAAAATTATTGGTGACTACTGAATTAAAAAAAAAAAAAAAAAAAAAAAAAAAAAAAAAAGGCTAAGTTTGGCAAACATGGTACTCGTCTCTTAACCCTTAATCTCCAATCTGTACTTATAGTGTAGAATTTTAGGGTAAAAAGAAGTCGTGTGAGTACCACACAAGATTACTTTCATATCAAAAGTTCTTGTTATGAATTAATCTCAAAGAAAATTAAGGACCGTGTAAATGCTGTAAATGATGGGAAGTCAAAAAAAAAAAAAAAAAAACTTTGTAACCTTATTGCAATGTATTAAAAAAAATTTAGAAAACAATAAAAAAGATTAATATAAAATAAAATGCAAGTCCAAAAAATTTCTAATAATACTCATTACTTTAACAGAATATTATTATGCGGGCCTGTAAATAAAAATCGTATTGCATAGGTGCCAAGTCAGCTCTTTCCGGCGGGAGACTTCAAACCTGAAAAAATTTATAGCTGTTTCCCTTAATGTTAATCGTCGAATAGATATATATATATAACATTTTCCATTTTAAGATATTGGTGTCAATTCTTATTTAAAAGTTTAAATCTTGGCAGCTCTGGTACTGTATTCTATGGAGAGCATTATTTTGTGATTATGGATAAAATCTTTTAATTTTATTAGGATATGTGCGTAGTAAAGTTCTTCAAATTTAGTTTACAAACATACTTCTCATAGAATGAAATGCTGTTTACTCCATTTTCAATAGAGGACATGAATAACATATATCAGTTTCAAGAAATTCTATGAATATTTAGGAGAGTTAGAGAGCGGATAGTCAGAAAGATAATTCAAGAACATTAACATTTTTCAAACTTGTTGTAAAGTGTTACAAATATTTAGAAAACGATAAAAACGATTAATATAAACAGAAATCCAAATTTAAATTTCTAATATTACCAATTAATGCAAGGAAACAATGCTTCCAAAAAATTTTGGTTGTCTCTATATACAGAAACCAATAAAGGTGTTCATTCCATTTCCAATACAGAACGTCCGACAGTGAACTTGAATAAGATATATTTGTTTCAAGATATTCGATAACAGGAATTAGATCGCGGACAGACAGACAAACAGAAAAATCGAAGTCATAAACAATTTTCAACAATGTTGGGAACTTTTAAAAAGGCGGCTACTAAAAATTTTACGATTTAAGATTTTAATTTATTCCGGAGCATTTTTAATATCCGGAGCACCTTTATTCCATACCACTTTTTTTTTTTTTTTAAGAGAAAATTTTTCTTATTTTATCGTAATTATATATTGGAGAATAATACTTTAAAAATAAAGTGCTACGAATTAGAGGCGGGGCTAAAATTGCTCCGAAATAAATTAAATTGTTGGCAACTACGCAGAAAATCAATATTTTATAACCGAACTAAGTCACCTGAAGATGACTTGACATAAGAAGAACAACTATTACTTACAAATTCGTAACAGTACTTTTATATAGAAGTAATTAAATCGATTAAATTGTATCCCGTGTTATCGGAGCACTAAACGCAAATGTGTGCATATTGGAATCGAATTTTTAACACTTTTGCGAGCGTAGATTCACGTCATTTCAAAATCTATAACTCCGCCAGTGGACGTTTCTTTTTTAATTTGTATGTTATTTATTTCGTAAGTATAAACCTAATACTCATGTTTTTAAATGAAATGCACTATGAATACAAATATTTTAATTAGAAAGAATATAATTATAATGTATATCCATTTGTAACATATGTGAATACAGAATATGTCTCTTCTGAAATATTGTAAATTTGGAGAATAACTTTCACAGATTGGCTTTACTGCCGAAAAGTCAAAATCATGAGGTCGCGAAAGTGTTAGGAAAAACAGAAATGAATAAAATCTTACTATAAACTAATGTTATGATTTATTAAAATGCATGAAAAAATAGGATTTTCCCTTTTTTTTTAGAAGAATTCCGATTGTCTATCAGCAACTAATAAACAAATATATTTTTTTTTTTTTTTTTTTTTCACACATACTTAAAAATACTCTGCACCGGAAAATTTATTCATAAATATTTAAGTCGTGAATAGAATAGCTTGCACGTTTCGTTGTTTAGAGGAAGTTTAACGGAACTTCATGTAGCAAATCTGTAAAAGCTTGCAAATTTGGTGAATGTTTGTAAAGAAGTAAAACGTTATGACTTTTTCGTCCACGTAAAATACTGTGAGTCCAGAAGAGTATCGCACGGTACGGATCGTGCATTATGAGAGAGAACAATGATGTAAATATTCGACTTATTGGCTCTACAGGTTCTTATCTTATTGTGTAAATAAGTCCAGAGTGGTAATTAGAGGAGATGAAATAGAGCGTAAATCATATTATAACCATTTTGTCTTAATTTGAAACAGATTTTTCCTTTTTTTTTTTTTTTTTTGAGTCTGTTTTCCATTAAATATTCATATGATATACTTTAATTATATGGATCGTCGAACGATTTCATGCAGAAATATTATAATCACAATAGAAAACTTCTTGAATATATAGACCGTAGCGACCCTTCCTTGCTATATCTAGCCGTCTGTGTGTTACTGCTGACAGAACGATCATGTTCTGAAATACAATATATTAAAATCACACAATGATCTGATTGGAAGAAAATCATATTTATTGAAACTTATTTTTCCGACTGAGTGAAAATAATGCCCTGACCGGGAGTCGAACCCCAGATCTTTGACTTACAAGGTCAAGGCTCTACCAATTGAGCTATCCAGGCCGAAAACCAGTGAACATTACTCACTCAGACAACCTTTTAGGCAGAAACAACTGGTCTATCATGTAGATAGCTCGACACAAAGCCGCAGGTAATGGAAAACACCATTGAACAATGGGAGAACGAAATACAATATATTAAAATCCCACAATCAACTGATTGGGAAGAAAAAAGGAACCTTTTCTGCCTAAAAGATTGTCTGAGTGAGTAATGTCCACCGGTTATCGGCCTGGATAGCTCAGTTGGTACAGCCTTGACCTTGTAAGTCAAAGATCTGGGGTTCAACTCCCGGTCCAGGCATTATTTTCACTCAGTCGGAAAAATAAATTTCAATAAATATGATTTTTCCCAATCAGTTGATTGTGTGATTTTAATATGTTATATTTATTTCTCCCATTGTTTAATGGTGTTTTCCTTTACCTGCGGCTTATTTCTTTCGAGCTATCTACATGATAGACCAGATGTTTCTGCCGAAAAGGTTGTCTGAGTGAGTAATGTGCACTGGTTGTCGGCCTGGATAGCTCAATTTGTAGAGCCTTGACCTTGTAAGTCAAAGATCTGGTGTTCAACTCCCGGTCCAGGCATGTTTTTCACTCAGTCGGAAAAATAAATTTCAATGGATCATGTTCTGAGTCTCACAAAATTTTCATTTTATGAATTTTTCAAATAAGCTACTGGAAAATAGATACCTATTAAGAAACAGAAATATGTTATTAGAATGCATCAGTTTTGAATGAATATCTAATTTATGTACCTAGCAATACGTGCTCAAACTTTCAAAAAGCGAAAAATTATTTTGTCAAGTTAAAGATTCAAATAGCATAGTAACATTCGGAAACCTTTCCTGTCTTATCTCAGAAACAGGGTACGACTTTACGTCGAAAGATATTGAAGATTACTGCACCAAATAAATGTATATCTATATATTTCACATATGTACAGTCAAAAAAAAAGAAAGAAAAAAAGAAAAAAAAAAAGCCACCCCTTTACACAATTAATATAATAACGTCTAGTTTATAATGGTATAGTTAGATTTTTCTGAAGGGGTCATATTACAACACGCATGAGCTTCACTTTTTTTCTTATGCAACTTCTGTTTTTGACCTCATATTCGAAATTCTGAGATCAAAGCGGTTCGAAAATTGTCCTTTTTTTTTTTTTTTTTTTTTTTTTTTAAATTTTAGATCAATTTTTGCAGAATTGCAAGCTAAAATATATTGGGGATTCGTCTTTATATTAAAAATAAATAAATAAATAACATTATAATCTACAATTAGATGGTTACTATTCATTAAGATTCATAGCAGGAAAAAAAAATACATATATATATATGAATAATAAAATAAAACGAAAGTAGTATACCCCTCACTTGGTGAGGCGGAAGTGACGTCCCAGGTTGGCGTGTCACCTGTCAATCAAAAGGGGGCGTGGTCGGAAGTGACGTAAGGGTTGAGAGTTTGGTTGTTTTTTTTCCACGTGAAAGGTGACGGGGGGTATTTTGGATTGGTTGGTTGGTTGCTTAATCGTAAAAGATGATGAGGGTGTTTTAGACTGGTTGGTTGGCTGGTTGCTTGATCATGAAAGAGGATGGGGTATTTTTTTATTGGTTGGTTGGTTGGTTGCGTGATCATGAAAGCTGACGGGAGGGTTACTTTTGTTTTTTGACGTTGGCAACACTTGATGTTAGTTTCTGAATGGGGACTTGTAAAAATTTTGATGTCGTTCGTGTTTTGATTGGTTGGTTGGCTGGTTGCTTGATCATGAAAGATGATGTGGGTATTTTTGATTGGTTGGTTGGTTGCGTGATCATGAAAGAGGACGGGAATGGTTACTTTTGTTTTTTGGCGTTGGCTACGCTATGTTAGTTTCGGAATGGGGACTTGTAAAAATTTTTATGTCGTTCAACGTTGACGTCACGTTATTAGAACGGAAGAGTTACTTTTTTTTACGTTGGCAACACTTGATATTAGTTTCGGAATGGGGACTTGTAAAAATTTTTATGTGGTTCATAGGTGACGTCTCTTAAACATGCTCAGACTTGTTCCAGCGTGTTTGAACTTGTTCGAACGCAAATTAAATGTTTACGTTTGAGTTTTAATTAAATATTTTTTAATTAGGGATGTAACGAACAATTAATTAAGACGCGCTGAATTTTATTTTGATCTCACCGCTAGAGATTACGTGCACCGCTGCGGTGGCCATATTGTATCGTGACGTCACGATTCATGTTTCATCTTGAGACTTCAAATCGTTTAACACGTGATTGTGTTGAGTTGTTTACTTCTGAAAACATGGTGAAACTGCTACCTTCTGTAAAGTTGAGTTGTTTTATTTCGAATATTTAGACGGAATGGCAACACGGTTCGCTTAGAGAATTAAGTAAACGATTGTTGGCAACAGCGGGATATTTCGGTTTCTTGTATTTTTCTTGTGGGTGTTGCGTGGTGATTTCTGTGCTCTTGATTTCTTCAAAGTGTTTGTGGACTTAGCCTTTATTTTTGGATTAAAATGAAAAGATCGTGGCTCAAGTTTGACGATTTAATTTCCTCGAAGCGTAATAAAACAGCTTTGGATGTAAAAGAAAACACTTCTACACCATAGTTTCAATCAGGTGTGCGGATTAATTCAAACGGTGATACAGGATACACATTGGATTGTTTGCCTCATAGTACAATTCATTTGAAAAATGTGAACTTTATATCCGTGCAGGAGTTTCTAGGACAAACCCGTGTTCATATTAGAAAGCATGTGTTTGATTCCGATGGATTTATGCATCCTACGAAGCAAGGATTATCTTTGTCTCCAGATATGTGCCGAATTCTGTGCGCTAACATAAACAGTGTGACAGATTCATCAGCTGATAAAACAATCATCATAGATAATCGTATTTGTGTCGCCAAACAATGCAAAGATGGGGAGAACTTATATGTTTTTCAAGAACTGTTTCAACGAAAAGATATGTCTTTTCAATTTGTGCCTAAAAGTGTTGTACTTACAGCAGCAGAATTTAACAAGTTTATGGATTGCTGATCTGCTGTAACGGATAAGGTAAAACGACATCTAAAGTCTTATATTATATACCTTGTTCAGTTTTATTCAAAAAGAAGTGCAACAAATTAATCTAAATATTAAAATTGTGGATTACAACATACGATTTCCGGAACTGCTTGATTCATTGACAAAGTGCTGACTGCGGCTATAACTCTTAAAATTAATGAAGTGATGAACTGTTTTGGTTGTCGTGAAACAATCGAAATGGATTTTATGCATGATTGTCAGACAAGAACTAACACTGAGAACTTTACGGACTATTTTGATATCGCCTTTTTGAAATTAAATTGGCACGATATAGCGAAAGATTTTGTACATAAAAACTTAGCTGCAGAGTTGGAAATTATTATTAACGAAGAGGAATTTTTCGGTTACGTTGATGTTGATGTTTTGTTTAAAGATGTTGAAAAACTTTATATTGATAATGAAAGTGTTTTATAATTTTTTATAGATATTTTAATTGAATAAATCTTTATTTAATTCTATTATTTTGAGTTACGTTTTTATTTCTAAGTTGTGTTCAATTTATTAATTTTTAAAAATATTGCATTTTTTTAATCTTAATATATATATATATATATACAATAACTGATATAATTTGTTTATTATATGTTTAAACGCCGTGAAATAAACATCAAATTAAACTGTTGGTGAAAATGTCAAAAGTACTTAATCAATTATATCAAGATCCTGCTTTACCTGGTAGTTTTGGGGGAGTGAATACTTTAAAACGTGTGTTGAAAGGCACAGTAAAATCTAAAGACATTAAAACATGGCTAGAAAAGAAAGAGTCTTATACTTTACATAAACCTTTGAGGCATAAGTTTTCAAGAAATAGAGTAATTGTGGGAGGTCTAAATGAACAGTTTCAGACCGATTTAGTAGATATGCAGTCTTTATCAAAATTTAATGATGGTTTCAGATATTTACTGACGTGCATAGATGTTTTATCAAAATATGCCTGGGCAATTCCATTAAAAGATAAAAAATCAAATACTATTGTGAAAGCATTTGAAAAAATATTTTCAGAAAGACTTCCGCTTAATCTTCAATCAGATGCTGGAAGAGAGTTTAAAAATAAACAATTTCAAAATTATTTGAAAAGTAAAGGCGTACATTTTTTCACGACTTATAATTCAACAAAGGCTACAATTGTAAAACGCTTTAATCGCACTTTAAAAACAAAAATGTACAAATACTTTACCGAAATGAATGCGAAACGTTACATTGATGTAATAGATAAATTGGTAAAAAGTTATAATAAAACATGGCACCGAAGTATTAAAATGGAACCAGAAAGAGTAACAATAGATAACCAAAGTCAGGTATGGGAAACATTGTATGGAAACGAGGCTACTATTTCGCCTAAGCATACGTTAAAAGTAGGTGATACAGTTCGAATCAGTAGAGAAAAATTGCGTTTTGAGAAAGGATATGAGCAGAATTGGACAAGAGAAATTTTTACGGTTAGTAAAATTATAAACAGAAACCCAGTCGTGTTCAAATTAAAGGATTTAACTGGAGATGAAATAGAAGGTACATTTTATAAAGAAGAGCTTCAAAAAATAACAGATTCGGGATATTACCCAGTGGAAAATTTTTTAAAAACACGAAAAAAGAAAGGAAAAACAGAATATTTTGTAAAGTTTCTAGTCTATCCTGAAAAATTTAATATGTGGGTTGATAACGTCAAAATGATATAAAAAGAGTGTTATTTAAGCGTACAAAAAGAAAGTTATTTTAACTCTCTAGCTTACAAGATATAATCGCGGACGCCAAATAAACTTAAAAGCATATAAAAGAAGTTATTTTGAACTCCTAAGCTTTCTAAAAAACTAAATAGATTTCAATAACAACAAAATCTATTTGCTGCTTTTATTCCACTGAAAATTTTGAATACTCAGAAAAAACAAACTAGATGCACGCACACGAGCATCATCTCAATCTTTTCTTTCTTTCTTTTTTTTTTTTTTTTTTTTTTTACAATAATAAAAATACATCACGTGAGTTAAAAAATATAAAAATGAGAGAATAAAATAAAACATGGACAATATCTAACATCCTCCCACCTTTTGATTATATCTTATAATCAAAACTCTTCATTTTGATATCTCTGGAAGATTTGATAAACTTCATAAAATCAGTCTGTCTGGCATTTTAATTAGTCTTCCAGATCTAGTCTTTCTAATTTTTCTGCAGGACTTATCCTCCAAAGGCTTTTCAATTTGTGCTTCCTTCACAGCTGGATTAGGAAATGTATTTTCAGCACCGTCACTAGATGATACTTCTAGAGGATAGATTCTTTGTATTGGTCGAAGTATCTCTGAATGAGATGTTTGTAACTTTACGAGGCGCACTTTTCCATCTTTGCCATGAATAAGCTCTATGGTGCGTCCTAATGGCCAGTGCATCCTTTTTTTATTGTCCGCTCCCACCAATACAATGTCTCCTACACAAACTGTCTGTTGGCTTCTTCTCACATTCGGTCGCTGAATAAGTAAACCCAAATACTCTGATCTAAATCGATTTCTTAAGCTCATCTGCAGTGATTGTCTGTATTTAAGCCTTCGTTTGAAAGAGTTTCCCTCGACTGCATCAATGTCTAGTACAATATATTCATGAATATCTTTCAAAAACATGGCAGGAGAAATTGGTTTAATAGATTCTTGTTCTGACATGTAAGTCAAAGGTCGAGAATTTACAATGCTTTCGCAATCAGCCAATACAGTAATCATTTCTTCATAATTCAAGCACGCTCGCCCAAGGACTCTTTTTAATAGATCTTTCATCAGTCTGATGAGCCTCTCCCACCATCCGCCTCACCACGCCGCAGTTGGCGGATTGAATTTCCATTCAATTGAATTGGTTGCTCCATCCTTTTGTATATGATTCCAGTTCAGTCGTTTCAAATAGTTGGTTGCACCAATAAAATTAGAGCCATTGTCGCAATATATAATGGAACATCTTCCTCTACGAGATATAAATCTTCTTAAAGCCAACAAAAAAACCTCGGTAGATGCTGATGTAACAAGTTCAAAATGTACTGCCCGATAGATAGCACATGTGAACAAGATAACTCAACTCTTTTGATTGTCTTTCAGAAACAAAGGACCAGCCATATCAATACCAATGATCTGAAACACAGCTGCATCTTTTACTCGATTTTCATGGCGAAGATTTAGAAATAGGCGAAGATTCCACGTTCTTTGAGTTGAATCTTTTACAAGTAGTGCATTTAGATAAAACAGATGTCACAGTTCCTCTTCCATTCAAAATCCAATATTTTTCTCTAATTAAATTTAAAAGAATCTGAGGACCTGCGTGACAATTTTTCAGATGAAAATATGAAATTAGTCGTTTAACAACTTCATGATTAGATGGTAGAACGATAGGTGTGAGAAAATCCTTTTTGTCTTGTCTATACAAGATTTTAGTTTTCACGCGTATTATATCTTCCTCATCGTTGAAAGTCTCAAGAGTTTTCAATTTCTCATAATCTTTAGAGGAAAATGCTTCCTTCTGAATCATCCAAGCTATTTTCATTTCTGCTTTGTGAAATTCCTGACTTGTCAATTCTCCTTTCACTTTATCCTTTGGATTACAAGTATTATGTTTAAAACGGAGACTCCATCCAATAAGGCGCACGATTTTCTCATAACAGGAAAAATATTGATAGTACCAAGTATTCTGGGAATTTTCATCTACATTTATCAGTAATTTTGTCGAATTTAATATTTCTCTTTCAACGTCTTCTTCATTTATATTCTGGCAGACGAAATTCATATGTTTATTGTACTCATATGGATTCTTAAGCCACGATGGACCCTCCCACCATTTGATAGAGATAAGTTGTTTGGCTTTAGAACCTCTAGAGGGTAGATCCGATGGGTTAATTTCACTGGGAATATATTTCCATAAAGAAGGATCAGTCAAACTCCAGATTTCTTGAACTCGGTTCCTAACGAAAACTGACCAGTTCTCTTCTCTGATTATCCATGCAAGAACTGTCGTGGAATCACTCCAAAAATATCTTTCCATATTTTCCCAACTGAATGCATCTGTTACTGATTTCGATAATCTAGAACCAATCAAAGCCGCTAAAAGCTCCATTCGAGGTATAGTTGGGCTCTTTAAAGGACTGATGCGGGATTTGGCAGCCAGAAGGAATAATTTCACTTGATCAGCTTTTTCTATTTTCAAAAATACAATAGCAGCATAAGCCTGATTACTGGCATCACAAAATGTATGAAGAGTACATTTTTAAAAATTATCTGTAGTGACTTGAATGTATCGCGGAATCTCAATTTCTTCCAATATATTTAATTCACGAAAACATTCGATAAACTCGTTTTTTAGATCCCCGGTAATTTCCTCATCCCGGGTTAAACCAATTTTTCAGGTTTTCTGTAACATCATCTTGGGGCAAATCATGACTGGTGAAGTAAAACCAATTGGATCAAAAACTTTATGTGCCACTGATAGCATAGTACGTTTTGTTATTTTCTCCAGATTTACATCTTTCGTCCAGGATACATTGATCTTTAAAATGTCCGAAAATCTGTTCCAGTGTAATCCAAGTACAACAGCTTCTTTACCGTGTTCCGTGTCCTCTCTCTCTTCTGTGTGTTCCCATCCTTTTAGGTCGAATCCGCCTTTAGACATTAGGTTTTTAGAGCAAGTAATAAATCTCTTTAACTCTTCCTCCGTACGGAAACTCGTAACAACATTGTCAACATAGAAGCTTCTCAACAATCTTTGCTTAAGTTCTGAGTCGTATTCCTCATCATTTTTAATATGGTATTCTATTACTGAAGTTAGCAAAAAAGGTGAACTCTTGACTCCAAAAACGACTCTAGCATGACGAAATATTCTAAGCACACATTTTTCTGGATTGCTCCACCAGAGGAAACGTAAAAAATCCCGATCTTCTTTTCGGATGCTTATTTGCAAAAACACTTTCTTGATATCAGCTAAGACACCGAATTTATTTTCTCTAAATCGCAAAAGTATGTCTGGAATTAATTCAATGAGATTTGGACCGCAGTGTAGACATTGATTCAAAGATGGATGGTTTTGGATTCTTGCTGATGCGCCAAATACTGGACGAATTGGAGTAGTGCTATTCTCCTTTATAACTGGCCGATGAGGTAAGTAGTGTCCATAAAAAGACCTTTCACATTGAGGATCCTCTTCAATAATTTTGTCGCCAAGCCATCCTAAAAGTACTTCCTCATATTTTTTATAAATATTACTGGCAAGTAGTTTTTGTGTGACATTGGTCAACCTTTTCTTGGCTAAACACAAATTATCCGGTAAAGGTGGTTTATCTTCAGCCCATGGCAAGGATATTTCATAACGACCGTCTTTATTCCGTGTTACTGTCTGTAGAAAGTGTTCTTTTACTTGACGATCTATTTACATCTTAGATAGCTTTTCGATTGTATCACTTATTCCAAGTAAATCTAATCTCCATAAGTCAGAAATTTCTGCTTCTTTTACAAACATGGATGTAACTGATAGAGCTAAATTCTTTTTAGATGAACTTTCTTGAGGAACTTTTCCCATTAATGACCAGCCAAAAAGTGTTTCCATTGCAACTAGCCCAGAAGACAACACTTCTCTTCGACCTGTCAATAGTTTACCGATTATATCGGCTCCAAACAGTACTTGAATAGATTCATCTGCATCGCCAACATCTGTCAAAACAATGTCTTTCTCGGCCAATTCTTTCAGCCAAGAACCTTTTCCTACAGGTTTAACATTATCACATATAATATTTTGATCCAAAACTTCAAAGTTGCATCTGAATTTCCCTGTCAAATCTCTTAATCTTATTTTATAAAAGTTATGTTCATATTCTTTGGTTGAGACTCCGCCAAAAAGTGAATGTACAACCTTTTCTTTTTTAATGGCTGCATATTTCATTTCTTCTGCTGATTTCTTCAAAATATACGATCTTTGTGAACCAGTATCCAAAATTAGACGAATATCATTTTCTTTATTATCAGAGACGACTTTTGCTTTGAGAGTTTAACGAAATACACTTGGATTTTTGTTGAAATTTGCCATATTTACTTCACTTTCGTTTGACTTTTCTTTCTCTTCCCTTTCATTTGTTTTACCTTTATCAAGACTTTGGCACATCTCGGTGGAATGTTTTCTATCACAGATGAAACTCTTCAGCACAGCTTTACACTGTTTGGTAGTGTGATCTGACCCCAAACAGAGGAAACAGCACTTCTTATCCTTTAGAACATTCTGCTTCTCATTAAAACTCATCTTTCGTGCTGTAAAACAGTCTGAACTCATATGCTTTCCATCACAAAACACGCATTTTTTCTTTAGATCCTGTTTAAAAGAAGTCGTTAATAAAGTAGAGGCAGTGGGTATAGGCTTAATAGCATCAGTGTAAGTCCTTCTTTTTCTATAATTTCGGTCATCATTTTTCTTCGCCAGACCAAAACCGGCGACCGCTAAATTTATCCAGGGATGGAACACGGGCGCAGAATTCATACCGGAATCTGTTTAAGAAATTTCTCTCCCTATAGTTTCGTTGATTCAAGAAGTAGAAAATTTTCTTACATTGATAGTGGTATGAATTCTGCGCCCGTGTTCCATCCCTGATTTATCCTTTCATCTCCTTCAACTTCACATTTGAGAAATTGCATCAAATTGTGCAACCGTTATTTCGCATCAGAACTAGTAGAAACAATGTTACTTCTATTCCAAGCTTTCAAAAATTCAACTGGAAAACAGGATTCTACCATAGGATATAATATAGAAGCGCATTTATCAGTAGTGACACCCAATGTTTCAAGAGCCCTTAAATATGATTCAAGTTTATCGTACAATGAAGTAAGAGAAATTTTTTCTTTTGTATGCGCAACTATAATTAATTTTAATAATTCTCTAACGTACACTTCAACTAGAAGATCATCTCTTCCATAACGAGATTTTAGACTCTCTATAACTTTGGCGTAGTTGGCGCCAGTTGGCGGAAAACTATCTACAACTTCTCGTGCTCAGGAACCAGCGACCGTTGCTTGAATAAGGTACTGGAATTTGTTTTCTGGAGGAATATCGTTATCTTTACCTGTCTGCTCAAACTGACTCCAGAATGGTAGCCATTCTTTTAAATCCCCATCAAATTGTCGGAATTGTAACTTGGGTAAGGAAATTGTTCTTCTAGATGCATTGTTTTCACTAACAGTTAAAACTGACTCACACTGAATGTGTGCCTGGGACTGTATTCTAGCCAATTCCAACTGTTGTTCTAATTCCATCTTCTTTATCTGTAATTTTTGTTGAAGTAGTTTTTGTTGCTGTAGATCTTTTTCATGCTCTAGTTTCACTATTTTCTTTTTCTTGCCTCTCAACAACAGCCGTTGATAAAATTTCTTGCACAAAAGTGGGATCATTTTTATATTCGTTGCTATTCAAAATAATTTCCTTTAAAGTAGCAATAGTACACTCGGGAGAAATTATTTCGCCAAGCTCTTCCGCTACAAACATCAGATCGGCTTTTCTAAAACCTTTAATTGCTTGAAACATATTGTTTTACTTCGTCCTGTCGCGCAGACACCACAAAATGTTACTTAAGCGTACAAAAAAAAGTTATTTTAACTCTCTAGCTTACTAGATATAATTGCGGACGCCAAATAAACTTAAAGCATACAAAAGAAGTTACTTTCAACTCCTAAGCTTTCTGAAAAACTAATATAAATTCTAATAACAACAAAATCTATTTGCTGCTTTTTATTCCACTGAAAAATTTGAATACTCAGAAAGAAAAAAAAACTAGATGCACGCACACGAGCATCATCTGAATAATCTCTTCTTTTTTTACAATAACAAAAATACATCACGTGAGTTAAAAATATAAAAATGAGAGAATAAAATAAAACATGGACAATATCTAACAATTGTAAATGTAACAACTGGTTTTGTTACACGCCCAACTGAATATGAAAACTTAAAACTAAATATTATTCAAATAAAGTGGGGTGGACCTAAGTACATGATGGCCATAGGTACACGGGTCTCCCCTATATATATATTTAATTAATTCTTTTAAATTTTGAGTAAAGTATTAAAATAAAGTAAAAATAAAATAAAAAGTTCAGATTAAATAAAAAATTAAAGAAAAAAAAAAAGAAAAGCCCGTCGGTAACATCGAACTGAGGTCGTCTGCGTGACAGCCTCTTGTTCTACCAAGTTCTGACTCGTTCACGAAATAACTTGTATTTAAAGATTACTGAAACATTAAAGGTTTTTTTTCTCGAATTTGAGTGGCTAGTGCACGCTACTACTTTAATATGTTGTTACCTTTATAGTACACTACAGTTTTGCGCAATTTCGTCCCGATAAGATTTTTCCATGTCGTGATCTCTCGTTGTTAGTTTATAAAAAATCAGTCATCACTTCTTCAGGATTTTAATCTGCCTTTTCTACAATTTCACGCATTTAGATGAATATGGAAGAAAATTTTCCTTTCTTCCATCTTGACTGAAAGAATCGTATTAATTTACCATGTTTAGCAGATTATTTTCAAGTTAATTAATTTTACAGTTTCAGTGATGTTAAAGCTTGAAGTATTACATTTAAGTTCAAATTTATTGAGTGCTTCATTAATTCTATCGCCAATTAATCATAATACTTCATTATAGGTATTTTCAATTTTTACGGATTCCAACAGCTTGCTCTTCAGTTCTTTCTTCATTTAAATTGATAATGAATCAGAGTGCTCTTTCTAGTATGCCTTTAGATCAGACATATCTGTTGATAGTTTATAGAGGCAAGAGTTAGGCGTAAAAAAATCTGAAGCTTGTTCAGAGAACACGCATGTTGCTTTTTAGGCATTTATACTCTTTAGTCAAAAAAATATGCTTATGAAGTTATCGAACTACTCTTAATTAATATAATTTGGCATAAATGACTCAAAACTTTTTTTTTTCGTTAAAAGTAAAAAAAAAAATCGATAACTTTGTTTTAAATTATCGCAGATCGATGATTCAACCATTCGTTTTAAAGGTATTGGAGAGCTCTTTTGAAAGATACCCATCATGAAAATTTACTCCCCTCGAGGCGGGACTTCTTCCCCCCCAGGGGGGGAGGGCTCCGACATACACACACACACACAAAAAAAAAATTCACAGTTAACTATCTCTATTACAAAAAATATATATTCGTTTCATTCGGTTTAGTGCAATCTATAGACGTTAAACTCAACTTACCGGAAATTTCCCCCGTAGACGTAATGTATTAGAATTCTCTTGATTGTCCCTGTACACGAACCATTTGCTTGATCTTAACGAAAAGCTTACTGTAGCATCCCTATATCATACACATTTAGAATACCAAGTTTGAACTTTCTGTCATAATTTGTTTTTGAGATATGCTGATAACAGACACACACACACACACACACACAGATGCTTGTTTACCCGCCCTTGCGAGTAACCACTCTTTTTACCGCATAACGAGTACCCACAGAAATTTAATTCCTATCATCAAAATATTAATACTGTATGTTAAAGTAGATGAAAAATACACGAAAACATAAAAAAATATTAATTTAAATAAAAATTGCATTTTTTAAAATAAAAAAACTGAGTCAGCACAGTACCATCTTTCCGAGGAAGATTGAGTTACTCGTTTTGAAAGTTTACACACTCAATCCGAGTAACTTAATCTCGAACTCAGGTTTTCTGAGTGGTTACTCGTTTATTCAGAGAATTGCTTGAAAAATTGTGTTAAATAAGCGTTCATGTACTTAGAGGACGGTGGACAGAGAATTCTGAGGGCACTTTTATTTTCACTCGAAAGCCACTGTGCTACATAAAAATTATATATGTATTTATGTTGTGCTGCAGATACCATAAATAAAAATATGTATATTCATTTTAATGTCCAGATATGTACTCCTGTGTTTTAAACACATATCTTGGGAATTCAACTATATTTTTTTGTGCAGAATGATTAAATTTCGGAAATTCTTTAGTCGACTCGCCTAAGGAAAAATTGAAATACATCCTATGTTCCAGTGAATGAATGATTTCAATAATATTTTAAAGTGTTTCACAGTGACCCCTGGTGGTCAAAATTGGAACTTATAAACCTTTCTGAATAAATATTATTTCGTATACATGATTATGTGTAATCATTGTATGAAGTGAAATTAGAATTTCAATTATGTTAGAATAGCTTACAGTGCCCCTTATCGGCAAAATCTTTATTAAATATGTTCAAACAAAAAGATTTGTGCGAGATTATGATATATTGTGTGTTTAAGTGAGTGAATGATTTTAAGGACATTTTAAAGTGTTTCACAGCGCCCCTGATGGTCAAACAAGAAATTTGTATTGTATTATGAATAAAGAATATTTCGTAAAGGAAATCATTGTACAAAGTGAAATTATGATAAATGATTTTAAATAGCTTACAGCGCCCCTAGCGGCTAAAATGTCTTGTAATAAAAGGATTTGTATAAGATCAGGATATATTGTGCGTTTAAGTGAGTGAATGATTTTAATGATATTTTAAAATGCTTGAAAGCGCCCCTTGTTGGTTAAAGTAGGAATAAATAATTTATTATAAACATACAACATTTCGTATACACCATACACGACTAAGCATAATCATTGTATAAAATGAAATTAAGAATTTAGTGATGTTAAGATAGCTCTTTAGCGGCGAAAATAAATTGGGAATTGGGAACTCGAACGCAAGACTTCAGTGCCCTACAAATAACCTTGTAACCAATGCATTTAGATTGTTCGTGTCCTTGGTCATTAATTTATTATGATATATGTTAATCTAGAGTTAATGCAGTTCTATTTTTACATTCTCCTATATTCAACAGAAGAAAGCATTGGATTTGTAAATATTTTAGACTTCCGGTTTTCAATGGGTTTACACGTTTTGAGAGGTCCAGACCACGGGTTGATAATATTTAGAACATGTCTGTCTGCCTATATGTGTGACAAAAATTGTTTGCCTACTGTGTATCAGTAACCATTGTACATGATAAATTCATATATAGATATACCTAGACATAAATTAGTGTCCATCAACTTTTGGTGACAGTTGCTCAACACATTGCGCTGCTATACAGCGATTTCCAAAATTTAAGGAAAAGCTATGTATCAGGAACTACTACGCAGAATTGCATAAAAATTTATATGTATATGCATCTTGACTTAAATTAGTACCTATAAATTTTTGGGGACCATCACTCAGCAAGGGGCGCTGCTATACAGCGATTTTCGCAATTTAAGACAAGGCTATATCTCAGGATCTATTGTGTATAATCAAACGAAACATGATATGCGAGGAGGTCATTGTGAGATATTATGCTGATTCAATTTAGATGCATGCCAACCAATAGGTGACGCTACTATAAAGCAAGTTTTCCCGATACCGGAAAGGCTATATTTCAACTTCTATGGCAAATATTCGTAAGAAACTTCATATGTGAGCTAATTATTATTAAAACACCTTTTTTTTTTTTTCTTTTAGATGTTATTTATAGGAAATAAAATTTTTTGAATTTTATTCTTTCTTTGAATTGTTAGTGTTAGTTTTCTTTAAGATGAAAATCATCTTCATACATCATGGTAGATAATTTTAATTAATAATAGTTTTAATAAATTATTCGTACTGAGTGAATTTGTATGAGAAAATATAGAAGAAAATATTGTGGTGACCAACAACATTTTAGTTTTTATGTGCGTTTTCTATTTTCTACCTCAGAATGCTTTTTTTCATGTGCTTTGTGTAATTATTGTGTAGTTTTTTTTTTCCCCATATCTACAACAAATGCTATATTTAAGTATATTATTAAATTTAAAATAATTTCTTTCTAAGTTACATAAATTTATTCTTTTTACAAGTATAGGTGAAATTTTAATCACTGGAAAGGAAATAAATCGCATACATATATTTCTTAAATTTTAACTATTTTAAATTAATTGAGAAAAAATAAAGGAACAAGATTTATTTATTACGATTTTATAATGAATAAATTAAATTTGTTTTTACATGAATTGCATGTATTTTCCATAACATTGAAATTTAGTTTCAGTTTACACATTTTAATCACTTTATATACGGAGTAGCTGATCACACTACATTTAATTTTTAGTAACAGTAAAAAGAGAAGAACTTCTTGTCTTTGGATTTAAATTCAAATCTTTTTTATATACGGTGTTGGAAAGTTTTGCAAATGGAAATGTTTGAAAAAGGCATACAATTACAGAAAAACCGAAAACCCCCCTAGTAGCTGAGGTGAAACGGATATCTTGATAATTAGTGGTTTTCTAGAACTTGATAATAGTTGAAGGAGGAACAGCATTTTTTCTTTTGCAAGTGCAATTGCCAGAGAAGAGAAAACCTGTGGGGGAGAGAGAAGGGTGAGGTTGATAGATTGTTTATCTGGTGACACGGGCTTCATCGGTCAGATAAAGCAAGGGACTTTTTAACAGTATACTAAATCTAAACAGAATCTTCTTTGAGTTTGCTAGCCACTGAAATTGGAAATCATATATTGCGTAATTTGTGATCTGTAAATAATATTGCGCACATTATAATTTTAAGAATATAACAAGATAATGAAAACTAATTTTAAAAATTTAAATTTAAAAAATACAAAACTAAAATAAAATAAAGTTTTAAAACAATTAGATTGTTTTATTAATATATATATACCAAGATTTCTCAAAGATTTTGTCGTATATAAATTATTTGATCATAATGTTCAAATAACAGAGTTGTTGATTTTTTTTTTTTTTTTTTTTTTTAATAATTGTTATTTGTTTGTGGTTTAACGTTCATGTATAAATGCATAATATCCACCTACACTATCAGTCATTTTTCTTAAATTTATAAATATTTCCATAAAAATAATGCATGTATGCATTCATTACAAAATTAATTTAATATAGTATTTTCATTATAAAAATTGACTTAATTTCATAAACAATTTCAGAATGATCCACTGGACTTGAAACTGACTTTATAGCTTCAACAATTTATTGATTAATAAAACCTTATCAATGGTATGTAACGCATAAAAGATTTTTTAAAAAGGATAATTTAACAGAAGATATGACAGAAAAATAAGGCAAAATTTTACCCACGGCTTCAGTTGAATAAAATAAAAATATGTCCTAGTGTAAACATTGTAACTAACTGTACAGCTTAAAAATACCATTAGAAACATTTTTTTTTTTTTTTTCAAACAACCATTAAAAGAATTCTTAATGCCATTACCATTTTAATATTTTCGCTTATGTACTATATTTTTGTATTTATTGGACACAATTCATTACCTTAAACCATTTTTAACCAATTATATGTAGCTAAATTGAAGGGTTTATTGAATATTATTATTTTTTTTCCTTTTGAATTTTTTAAAATTATGATGTAAGCTAGTATGTTGTGGCCTCCATATCACTTTCTTCTATATTTTCCTTTGACTCAATACAAATTATTTGTTAAAATCGTTATTTATTTAAGTTATCTTCCATGGTGAATGAAGACGATTTTCATTGTAAAAAAGTATAACATTAAATACCAAAGAAGGTCGATTTGATTTTCGATATCACACCTAAAAAAAAAAAAAAAAAAATAGGTGGTGGTGTGTGTATGTGTGTGGAGGGGGGGGGTAGTCTGTTTTTATTTATTTTATTTTTACTTATTTATTTATTTATTGTAAAAACAAAAAAAAAAAAAGAAAAAAGAAAAAGAAAGAAAATTCGACAACTTTATTTTAAATTATCACAGATCGATGATCTAATTATTCGTTTTAAAGGTATTGACGCAGCTCTATTGAAAGTTTCCCCCGCCCCCTTTCCCTCGGGAGAAAAGCGATGTACCTACATTAATTAAAAAAAAAAAAAAAATGAAAATCCAAGTTGACTATTGCTATTATAAATAATTCTTTTTAATTTCTTAATGATTAAAAAAAAATTAATTCTCTTTATGCGCATTTATAGGAAATTTTGTCCTATACCTTCATGTTAAAAATTTTTAAATAGCGTGATAGCAACGCAATCTGTTGGACAATTTTCACCAAAAGTTGATAAGCACTAAGTTATGTCAAGATGCAACTACATATCAAATTTTATGAAATTCTGTGCAATAGTTCCTGAGATACAGTGGTCACACAATTTTGTCACACACACATTTTCTAAAAGTAGTCAAATTGCATTCTAGACCTCTCAAAACATCTAAATTCATTGAATACCAGAGGTAAAAAAATGTTTACGAATCCAATAATTTCTTCTATTGAATACAGAAGAAAGTAAAAAGGTGTCATTATTTTAAAAATATGTGAACTTATGTTAAATGATGCAAACTGGTACGTAAGCCAAACAAGCAAGAGATTGTAAATTTGAAAATGTATTATTTTCTAAATATGTAAAAAGTAAACAATAACAAATCTATTTATTTATTTTATGTGCCAAATTAGATGAGATTAAATTAGCATGGATTATTTAGAAAGTCGTTTATGATAGCAAGATTATAAAATAATGTTAGAGAAAGTTCGTTTATACTGGCTATCTCAATCTTCTCTTGAAATTATGTTCCTGTATTTGCTTGAAAACCTTCCTATATTTTTCTATTTGATTGCTTTGACCACTGTTATTATTATTATTTTAATATGTGCATAATTCGTAAAAAATAAAATAAAATACAATACCATATAATGATAAAATTTGGATGATGCTTTCGTTATCAAACCACTGATCTATATTTATATTAGTTTGACATCAGAAATAATTTGTAAACTGACATTAATAGGTGATTTCAAAATTTACTTAATAATCTCTATTTGAAGAACGAAAAAAAAAAGAAAAAAAAAAGATAGAAAGATAGAAAGAAAGAAAGAAAGAAAGAAAGCTGTTTTTTTTTTTTTTTTGAAATAAAACTAAATGTAAAACGGTACCTAGTATGCATTATAATTTGGAGAAAATACATAATCCTCCAAATGGTTTAATATTACCACTGAAATCCTCAAAATTTCAAACTGTATGTATAGATATAGATGCAGAATATAGATATAGATGAAGAAAAAATATAGAGACTCATCTCTGTTTGTAAACACAGAAATCGTTTCGTTTCCTTTGTAAGGGTGCCTGTTTTTCAGAAAATAAAAGTTACTGGATATTCAAATATATCTCATAGAAATATTTGCTATTCAAAGATGTTGATAATTTAGGTTATCCGGCATTTATTTTACTTTATTATTATTTTTAATATAAATTGAAGTTGTTTTCTTTAGATTTCAAAAGAATTGCAAAGAACGGGTATGACTCAGGGTTGCCAAATTTGGCCTTTTTTTTTAATCAATAGTCATCAGTAATTTTTATTTGTAACGTTTGACTAATCACTTCGAAGATTGATAGTGTATTATGTATATCAAATGTCACTTCTCAAAATTATTGGTGACCACTGAAAAAAAAAAGGCCAAATTTGGCAACCCTGGTATGACTTGCTAAGTTATTACAAAATTGCCAAAAATAAATTCAAAAACTGGCGTACAGACAATAGAAAGAAATTAAAACTTCTTCACACACCATAAATTTAAAATCAGCACAACCGGTTTCGAAAGGGCGTAGCCTTTCTTCATCAGGTGCAAATACGTGCAACTGCCTTGGAGGCAAAAGCAAGGCTACGCTTTGGCCTCCAAGTAAATCCTCAGTAAGTCCAAGTAAGTCTCAGTAAGTCCAATCCTCAGTAAGTCCAATCTCCAAGTAAATCCAAGTAAGTCCTCACAGAATATCAATTTGTATGATATTCTGTGCAGTAGTTCTTGTTATACAGTTGGCACAAAATTGTTGTCTCTAACACACACAGAGACATTTTCTTAAAATGATTAAATCTAGATATGTCAAGTCGTGTAAATCTATAGAAAAATTTTTATGCATTCCCTATGTCCTCTTATTGTGCCTTTCCTACAATCTACAATAGACATTTCTTAAATAAAGTTTTCTTTCACATCCCATTCATTGTTTCGGCAAACAATTATACCTTTTAAAGAAAACAGCTAAATCGGACTTTACATAGAGCTACATGTATTATTTTAATTTATCTTGTATTCTTATTTTATTTGTTTCAAATGGCGAGTTTTTTTTTTTTTTTTTTTCTAAATGCATTATTACAGTTGTGACTAAGCCTTAACTAAAAAAATTCAATAATAAAAATTATAGACTGTCGATAAAAAAGTGTTACTCGATTAAAAAAACGAAAACAAAAGCAATTATAAATAAAAAATTCATCGCCAAATACTGACAGGAATTTAAAAATCACAAAGGGGGTCATATACTAACGCTGTAATGCAATATGGTCTATGATATTGCGAATTTTATTTTATTAAAGAAAAAAAAAAGAGTTGATTTAAAGCGCAATATTTCAACAACAAGAACAAACAAAGGTAAAAAAAAAAAACTAGTATGTTGTGGCCACCACATGACTTTCTTCTATATTTTCCTATACAAATTCACTCAGTAAAAATAACTTATTAAAATCATTATTTAAAAAAAATATTTTCCATGGTAATGCAGACGATCTTCATATTAGAGAGGTAGTATAACACTAAATATCCAAAAAAAGTCAATTTTATTCTCAATATTACATTAAAAAAAAAAAAAAAATGACTAAGCTCCTAAATACACAATTTTTTTTTTCCCAGTTGACTATATTACAAATAATTCTTTTAAATTTCATAATGATTATTAAAAAATAATTCTCTTTATGCACATTTATACAAAATTTTTTCCTATACCACCATGTTAAAAATTTAGAAAAAGCGGGATGGCAACGCAACCTGTAAGGCAATTTTTACCAAAAGTTGGTAAACACTAATTTATGTCTATGTGTAACTACTTACCGATTTGTACGAAATTCTGTGCAGTAGTTCCTGAGATACAGTTTCCATAAAACTTTGTCACACACAGACAGACAGACATTTTCTAAAAATGGTCAAATCGTGTTCTACAGCTCTCAAAACGTGTAAATCCATCAAAAACCCGAGATAGAAAATTTTTACGAATCCAATATTTTCTTCTATTGAATATAGAAGAAAGTAATAAAATAAAATAAAATGATTAAATAAATGTGGTATTAAATATTAAGTATTTTAATTTGACGTTAAATATGGGATTTCTATAATATTTTATTAATCCCATTTAGTGAAAGGCAAAGCAACGAATAAGCGCTCAGAGCCCCGCAGGGGTTAGTAAGAAAAGTGAGTCGAGGAGGCAAAGAAGGAAAATTATAGGGGATTTTATTAATATTTATTTACAATTTGCGAGTATTATATTACCATTCATTGCATGAAAATAAAAATGTGGGTAAACGCTTTATAGATTTTTTATTCTTTTCCTTGGGAAGAATTAAAATTTAGTTTAAGCTTCTTCTTTCTTAGTTATATCAGAATAAGAACTAGAAATTGTCTTTTATTAATTAAACTATAAAAAAAATCGCCTAATCAAATCAAAATGTGATCTATTACCGCGCTTTGAAGAATACATTCCTTGAAATTGTTACTAAGACAGGTGATGGGGTGTGTTTAATTACTGTAAATGTAAAATTTAATGTTGTAAATGTAAAATTTTCGACAAAGAGAGAAAACAGAGGGTTTCCTATATTTTATTTTCGATTTTATTTCAGAAATAAAAAGTCACAGTGTAAATAAAAATTTGTTTAGCGTGCATAAATTACATTTTTTTTCTGCAGAAGAGTTTTTTTTTTTTTTTTTTTTTTTTTTTTTTTTCAGTTTAATAACCGGAGATGCTGATTTTATTAAGCGGCAGTTTTAAAATTGGTTTGCATTGATTTGATTTCGGTCCCGGCAATTTGATCAAATTAAGCGGTTGATTTTATTAACCAGTGAATTTATTAAGTGGCGGTTAGTGTACTCATATTTTATCATATATTTAATATTTTTATATTCTAATCGCATGTCTCTATTGTATAGTATGTAAAGTTTTTTAAATAAATAAATAAAATATCATTGCAATAGTTTGAAAACACTACAAGTTATAATAATAATAATAATAATAATAATAATAATAAACTTTTCAATTTTTTAAAGAAATCTTTATATTACCTTGAGTGTATGTGCTAGTTTTATACAAATGAATACAGAGAGTTGGAAGAATTCTCATAATTACATGCTACATCCAGAACGCATTTCAAGAAATAATTTTTTACAAAGTCATCCTAAATGCTTTATTATTATTATTATTATTATTATTATTATCATCATCATCATTATTATTACTATTTTGTGTGTGTGTATTTTTCAGGTCCTCATTTTGCCTTCGAGATAAAACTTTCATTGAAATATATATAAATATAAGGTATAATATATATAAGGTAACATGCTTTTATACTGTTAGAGTTTAAAGATAATTGTGTACTTCATGCAATATTTGGCAAAACATCTGAATGCGAAAGGGTCTGGTGATTTGTATAGTGTATTATGTTAAATAATAATTAATCTTGCTCTCTCTCTCTCTCTCTTTTTCTTTATCTCGTAAACACACGGAATATGCTTTGTAGGACACTATAATAGCTGAGATTTTACTTAAAGGGTCTTAAAGCCCACCTTTGTATATAGATGCCAAATGTAGCACTTTTGGCTACAGGAAAATAGAACTATTTTTTACATATTTCCTTAAGAGTTTCACTGTTTAAATAAAATGAAAATGTCTATTAAAATTCTACGGTAGCCGAAAGGTGCTAAAATTGGCACGTAGGATTCAAGGGCTGCCTACATTTATATTTATAGTGTGTAGCTCTCGGTACCACATTTTGCTCATTGATTTTAATACCAATACGCCTCTATTAAAGGCCATGTATAATTATATATTTCTTCTAGAGTTCACTTTCTACGAGAGCAGATTATTTTATATTTTCCCTTATTTCAACTGACTACTGCTTACTATATAACTGATCATAGACGCAGAGTAAACAAATATTTTATTTATTATTATTATTATTATTATTATTATTATTAATTTTGTTTAGTGGAGGAGAGGGGGCAATTACATTTTATTTTGCAAGAATTTTCTCCATCAAATATCCCCTTCTTCTTTTCTTTTTAGAAGGGTGGTTTCTTTTTTATTTTAATTTTGTCAAAATGTAAAAAAATGTGAATCTAAATAAGTCATGGAAAAAAAAAAGAAAAAAAAAATGGTTTCAGTAAATTATAAACATTTTCCATTTCCAAGTGCATTTAGTTCTCTTTTTGTATTTAGATATGAAATAAGGTTGAAGCACAAAATAATTATTGTCGTTCAAGTTGTCGTAAATAAGTAACCTACAGAAATCTTGTTTTAACTGAAACAGCATGACGTACTTTTGTAATTTTACTTTGTTTCTCTGTGTACTAAAATAAAGAAAGAAAAGTTTAAATGTATAATGATGATTATGGTCGGTTGTCTACTCCAAAAATTTGCCCAGGGCGAAAAACCCTCCGCAAGGATCTCCCATAAGGATATTACCCCATGTTAGCTCGCGATAGTCAGTGAAAATTACGGAAAAATTAGAAAGGCTCGAAGGACGATAGCGACCTGGATTCAAACCTGGCATTTCCCGTCTAGCAACACTTAGATAAGAAACTCTCAGCCAATAATGGTGCTGCTTCAAATAGTTGACACACATAAGCTGTAATGTATCCAAATTCTTTGGTAGGCCCTGTAAATGATTAATATTTGATGCAGATGCAGACATCACTTTCAATAGGAAACATTACTTTATACGTTAATAACATCTTCAATTTCTTAAAAACCAATTTATATTTAAGTAAAGTGCAGCTTGGACGAGCAGGCAGTTAAACAAACTACAATCATAAACGCTTTGTTTCAACACTGGTCGAAAGTAATTAAGAAAATATCTTTATTTGCACAAAATTTTGGTAATACACTGGTCAATAAAATATAATTATGGTTAAATGATCGCGTAAACGATATTTACAGCAAAAAGCGATATGTGTAGCACAAATTATTCTCTTACAGAGCATCACAAAAGAAATTTTATGCAATTTGTTTGCAATTAATTAATTAATTTTATTTTATTTGAATATTTACAAAGATAACAATAAATTGCAGTCGATTAAAAAAAAATATATATATCAAATTTAATCCGCTGGTACATTCATATTGCTGTACTATGGGGCTCTGACCCCTGCTGTCTTCACTCACTAACCCCTCCGGTAGCTTTATCCTCGACTTTCTTCAATAACCAGACTCCTAAAATATTCACTCCCTACTTTAGATATTCAAAAATAAAAATAGCCATATAAAAATGTACACTGAATACACATAATTATTTCTTATCGCAACTGTAGTTTCTATTTGGATATAATTACTGTATTTTTTAATGATTAAAAAGTGGATCCCGGAAAAAAGGGCACGGAAGAAAGGGCACCGGAAAAAAGGGCACCCGGAAAAAAGGGCACCGGAAAAAAGGGCACCGGAAAAAAGGGCACTTTTCCAATTCGCAAATCGCAAAATAATAAATATCAAATAATAAATTTAAAAAATGACTTTCAAACTACATTTTTAGAAATTTCAATTGATTTGGTACAACATTCATTTAATATATATCTCGGGGAAGAGGGGGGAGGGGGGCAGGAGCAGATCGAAGGAAAATAATTGTTTTTACAATAACTCTTACCGATTTTAATCAAACTTTGTATAATCACGTACAACTTGTCATCACCATTTTACCGAATAATGATACATTTTATGAATATCACTTAATTTTTATGAAGATAACAGTGAGTGATTTATATATCTGGGAGGGGGGGGCAAGGGGGAGCAGATAAAAATAAAATATATTCTTCTTTAAACTATCCAATTATCGATTTAAAAAAAATTTGTATAATCACGCATAATTTATGAAAAAATTACAATAAATGTCAAACATACTTGGAGGGGGGGGGGGGTTAGGAAGGGGGCAGAGGAAAATAAATTGAATTTTTACATTACCATTTTAGCGATTTTAATAATATATTCTATAATTACCACTTAATTTTTATTAAGATTACAATGAGTCTATTATATACTTGGGGGGGGGGGGCAAGAGTGTTAGATGGAAATAAAATATATTTTCCTTTAAACTACCCAATTATAGATTTAAACAAAAACTTTGTATAATAACATACAATTTGTGAAAAAATCACTCTAAGTGTCAGACGTACTTCGGGGGGGGGGGGGTTTAAAGGGGGAGGGGGGCAGAGGAAAGTAAAATTATTTTTTATATCACCATTTTATCGATTTAATGATATATTCTATAACTATCACTTACTTTTTATGAAGATCACAATGAGTGTATTACACATCTGGGGGGGGGGGGGCAGATAAAAGTAAAATATATTATTCTTTAAACTACCGTATAATCGATTAAAAATAAAAACTTTGTATATATAAAACTTCCTGCTTATGAAAAATTACAGTGAGTCTACACATATCTGGACGAATTGCTGTGGGGGGGGGGGGCAGAGTGAAGAAAATGTTTGTTTTTATATCACCATGCTACATATTTATATTAAACTTTGTACGAGTATCACTTGCATTTTATTAAAATTATGGTGAAAGTTACCTATAATTGATAAGGGGGGAGGGGGGTAGTGGGGGCAAATGAAAAATAAAATAATCTTTTTGAAAAACACTTATTACCGTTTGCTTTATTGTTTTATTTACATTTTGTGTAAATATCAGTTAGTATTAATGGAAATTTATAGGGAGGTATTCAAAAATTCAATGATTTAAATCTGTAAAAAAGTTGCTCAAAAATGAAATTTCTTCTTTTACTCTATCTCTTTTGTCCACCCCCCCCCCCTCACGTAGAAATAAAAAACTTACGCTTTCGTTGATGATTAGCATGAGTTTTACAAGGAGAAATTTAAAAAGTGCCCTTTTTTCCGCAATCCGGAAAAAAAAGCACCGGAAAAAAGGGCACTTTTCTTAATTGTTACTTGTAAAATACTTGTTAAACGTGGACGATAGCAAAAATATTTTGTTTCTACGAGGGGAGGGGGAGAGACAGATCAAAGAAAAATATTCTGTTTTAGAATAATCTTTTACCAATGTTTAATATTAACTTTTAATTAATGCCTGATATTACCAATGTATTGAATTTTTGGATTGCGGAAAAAAGGGCACTTTTTTAAATTTCTCCTTGTAAAACTCATGCTAAACATCAACGAGAGTGTAAGTGTCTTTTATCTACATCGGGGGAAGGACAAAAGAGACAGATTAAAAGTAGAAAATTCATTTTTGAATAATTTTTTTACAGATTTAAATCATACATTGAATTTTTGCATACCTCAGTATAATTTTTCATTAATAGTAATTGATACTTACACAAAATGCAAATAAAACAATAAAACAAACGATAATAAGTGTTGTTTAAAAAGATTATTTTATTTTCCATCTGTCCCCCCTACCCCCCCCCCCTTATCAACTTTAGTTAACTTTCACTATAATTTTAATAAAATGAAAGTGATAGTGGTACAAAGTTTTATATAATTAGATAGCATGGTTATATAAAAACAAACATTTTCTTCAGTCTGCCCCCCTCTTAGCAAATCGTCCAGACATGTGTACACTCACTGTAATTTTTCATAAGCAGAAAATTGCGTAGATACAAAGTTTTTTTAAATCGACAATGCGGTAGTTTAAAGAATAATATATTTTATTTCTATCTGCGTCCCCCTTGCCCCCCCCCCCACCAAATGTATAATACCCTCATTTTGATCTTCATAAAAGTAAGTGATAGTTATAGAATATGTCATTAAAATCGGTAAAATGGTGATATAAAAGAATATTTTATTTTCCTCTGCCCCCCCCCCCCTCAAGTATGTCTGACCTTACTGTGATTTTTTTCACAAATTGTATTCTATTATACAAAGTTTTTGTTTAAATCGATAATAGTGTAGTTTAAAGAAGAATATATTTTATTTCCATCGGTCCCCCCCTTGCCTCCCCCCAGGTATATAATGCACTCATTGTAATCTTCATGAAAATTAAGTGGTAGTTATAGAATATATCATTAAAATCGCTAAAATGGTGATATAAAGAATCACTTAATTTTTCCTCCCCCCCCCCTTTTTTAACCCCCCCCCCACACACACACACACTAAGTATGTCTGACACTTACTGTAAATTTTTAATAAATTATACGTGATTATACAAAAAAAAATTAATCAATAATAGAATAATTTAAAGAAGAATATATTTTATTTTTATCTGCCCCCCTTGCTCCCCCCCCCAGGTATATAATACACTCACTGTGATCTTCATAAAAAGTTAGTGATAGTTATAGAATATATCATTAAAGTAGATAAAACTGTGATATAAAAGATAATTTTATTTTCCTCTGCACCCCCTTCTTTAACCCCCCTCCCCTAAAGTTTGCCTGACACTTACAGTAATTTTTTCACAAATTGTACGTGATTATACAAATTTTCATTAAAATCGGTAAGATTTTATGTAAAAACAATTGTTTTCTTTCGATCTGCTCCTGCCCCCCCTCCCCCCTCCCCCACCCCCCATCTTCCCCGAGGTATATACTAAATTAATGTTGTACCAAATCAATTGAAATTTCTAAATGTGTAATTTGAAAGCCATTTTTATACTTCATTATTTGATATTTATTATTTTGCGATTTGCGAATTGAAAAAGTGCCTTTTTTTCCGGTGCCCTTTTTTCCGGGTGCCCTTTTTTCCAGTGCCCTTTTTTCCAGTGCCCTTTTTTCCGAGTGCCCTTTTTTCCGGTGCCCTTTTTTCCGTGCCCTTTTTTCCGGTGCCCTTTTTTTCGGGATCCCTAAAAAGTACGCGTATATGCATATTCGACATCGTAAGATAATATTAAACTTCCTGAATTCCATTTCATTTGCCATATTTATTAGCAAGTATTATGTCCGTGTTAATAATATCAGTAATAGCATCAGCAACGATACTTCAAGACATTCAAGCTTTGATTTACAAATGATTTGTTGTAGCATGTTTATTGCACATTACTGTACAAGACAGCAAAATTCCGTGTTTTTATGTAAAGTAGTTTTTGCAGTATAAGCCAAGAAAGAACAAAAAAAAAAAAAAAACACGATAAAGCTGGAAGCACGGCAATGGCAGTGACTTATTTTTAGAATAGAGAGATGAAAGACAGGGGACATCGTCGGATCGCCCAAGGCAATTACAAGAATGATCAGTTTCCCATCCTTTTGAAAAGCAAGGGAAACATACAAAGTGATTTTCAGAGAAATCATGCCGCACTATTAACCGAGAGGCTCTGCTTTTGAAGCTGCTTGACGTCACTGGGTCCGCAAAGTCTACGACCCTAGCGTGGTCAATTGTTCTTAATTCCCAACACCGATACATTAGAAATGAAAAGCTAAAGCCAGAAGCAAAAAATTTTAAAATGAAATAAGCTTCAAAACGAATTCAGAGTTCTTATTGGAAAATATTTGTAAAAAGAAACATTGTGTGAAATTTCAGATAGATAGTCTTTTATTTTATTTTTTGTAACTAACTTTCAGCAATTATTTTGAAGTGGGAAAGAATTAGAAATATATGTCCAACATGTACGTTCCTTTGTGCAGGATAATTTTTTTATTGGGGGGGGGGGGGATTAGAATCATTACCCTGAATGGTGAAAAATTAATAAAATAATTACATAAGTAGAAACGTATTTGTTCAGTCACATATTTATATATTATTGCTTTGAAATTAGCTCAAAAATGCATTTGTTTAAAATATTCTTTGTCTATTTGTATACATATATTTTAAATAAACCAAAGTAACTTTTATATGCATTAAATGAAGTAATGTGGGGAAATAAACAACACATATAACTTAAAGAAAAAAAATAAATAGAAATTATAGTAAAAATTTAGTATACTCTGGTCATCGCAAAACTTTCTTCTATTTCACTCTGCATGATAGCGCCGTCCACCAATTAACATGAATAAATATTTATCCTAATTTCTCACAGTACATATATTACATATGCAGTTTAGTACAATTTTAACAAACAAGTGCTAAGACAAATGCTAAATGGAAAATCGCTGGAGCTGATTAATAGCAACCGGACATGACGGCCAAGAAACATCAAAATTAAAACACTTTTTTTAAAATTAAAACACAATTAAAATTTAAACACATTTTTTTTTTTTTTTTTTTTTTTCCATAATAGCCATTTTTCACATAAAGTTTGATGCATTTATACGTTACAGAATCTCAGATTTTGCTGTCCCGTCGAGCGAGAAAGTGTAGCATAACAGATTCGTGTTCGGGCGATAAACATCCGAACTGAATCAGCATAGCATTTCATTATGGCCTTTTCAGGTATCAAATTTTGTGCAATTTTCTCTTACTCTATAAATTAAAAAAAAAAAAAAAAAAAAAAAAAAAAAACTATAATTTACAAAAATATCGCTATTTTTTCGAGTCGAAATAAAACGAAGACTCTTCATCAGGCAAACAAAATAAGCATGAGTACAGAAAAAAAGCATAAACGCAACCTGGAACAATAATTACTCAGCATTTTTTTGTAATTTAAAGTGTTTTCAAAGTTCGATTTTGAGTCCTGCATCGGGTCGGGTTGACAGAATTTTTTATCTTGCGGGTCGGGTTCGGGTCGGGTTGACTGAACTTTTTTTCGCGCGGGTCGGGTTCCGGTCGGGTTGACTGAATTTTTTTTCTTGAGGGTCGGGTTTGGTTTTCAACAAGTCGGGTCGACTTGAGAACACCTTTCAAAATATTTTTTACAATTATAAACATAAATTTATAGGCATGTTTACAACTATGTAACTAATTTAAACATTCTGCACATACTAGACATGTATCGGTTGGTTGTTTCCTTGGAGGATTTAAGGCCGATTGACTCCAGATGTGTCCTAGGCCTATAGGGGGAATGCCCTCCGTTTGAGTCTTTCTAAGGGGTCCTAGCCCGTATTTACGCGTGTTTCGGAGGAAAGCACGGAAATGAGAGCGACCTGGGATCGAACCCGACATCTCCTATCTACCAGCATCGAGCGCAGAACAGCTCGGCCGCTGGTGGGCAGACATGTACCGGATCTCCCTATTCGTATCCGCGGATATCCGCCAGAAAAATAGATCCGTATTTGTATCTGGATCTGTTTTTTTTCTTCAACGGAGCTAATATGTATCTTTTGTAGAAATTGTATGAAAATTAGAAAAGTATTTTAATCTTTCTCGACTGTTGTTAGTATATAAATATAAAGAAATACAAATACAGTATAACATTGCATTTACATTCTGGAAATAGAAAAGATTTCGCAGTTTACAAGTTTTTATTTTATTTTCTTCTATATTCAGTAGAAGAAAATATTAGATTCTGTCAACATTTGGTGTCAACCGCTCGACGGGTGGCACTTCTATACAGCGATTTCTGCTATTTCAGGGGAGTCTATATCTCAGGTTCTGTTGCGTATAATCCAACAAAACTTGATATGTGAGAAGACCAGTATGAGATATTATGCTGATTAAATTTGAATGCCTATCAGCCAACAGGTGGCGCTGCTACACAGCGATTTTTGCAGTTTAAGGAAAGTCTATATCTCAAGAACTACTGCACAGAATTTTATATAAATTTGTATGTAGGTGTCATTTAACACATATTAGCGCCTGTCAACTTTTGGTGTAAACCGCTCAACAGATGGCGCTGCTATACAGTGATTTCCACAATTACAAGGAAAGCTATATCTCATATTCTATTGTGTATCATCAAAGAAAACTTAATATGTGAGAAGGCGAGATCATGAGACATTATGCTGACTCAGTTGGAATGCTTGTCGGCCAATAGGTGGCGTTGTTATACTGCAAATTTCATCGATAACAGGATGGCTATATCTCAACTTCTATGCCATATAACTGTACGAACCATGATATGTGACATAACCATTATAAAAAACGCATTGTTTAAGAAGTTATTTATAGACGATAAAACTGTCTCTCTTTGGATATTTAGTGTTAGATTTCCCTAAGATGAAAATTATTTGCATTCATCACGTTAAACTTTTTAATAATAGTTTTTATAAATAATTCGCACTTAGTGAATTTGACAGAAAAATATAGAAGAATGTCTTGCGGTGGCCACAACATACTAGTTTTTTTTTTTTTTTTTTTTTTTAATTACCATCTGTGTGACAATGAAAATTTACTTTATTTTATATCATGTTATATCATTTTACCTCTTTTTGCATGATTTTTAGATGAATAAGTAATGTTGATTTATTTTTCGGGTTTCGGGTCTGGTTCGGGTCGCAAAAAAATCTCTGTTGTGGTTTCGGGTCGGTTTTCGGGTTGATGAAATTTTTTTTGTCGGGTTCGGGTCTGGTTGATTTAAAATCCATCTGTCGGGTTCGGGTCTGGTTGATTTAAAATCCATCTGTCGGGTTCGGGTCGGGTAAACCCGACCCGCGCAGGACTCTAGTTCGATTTTTCTTTTATCTTTTTTTTTTTTTTTTTTTAATTATTAATATAAGTTAATATTTCTCGCGATGAAACGTTAGTGGAAATTTATAGATCAATAAGAGTTCATCTTTTGCTCTACGAAATGATGCTAAATTAAATAATTTCTTTCGCTATATGGAATAATTTGTAGTAAACAAACCTACTGTTAATAATTTTAAGTCTCAAATAAACTGGCATTAATATATGTTTGTAAATTATATAAATAAATAAATTTAAATAATTAAAATGATTGAATTTATAGAATTTGTTGCCTGAACAAGGATTTTTCGTACGTTCTTTACACGCGCACACGGTGAAATGGTATATATATTTATTTACTGCAGCATAATTGTAGAATATAAGAGAAAGATATGATCAAATGCCAAATTTAGTCATAAGATTCAAAATATATGTATCTAAGAATAGTTAAAAGAAACATCAATTGAATCGCACTTCTCAAGCTTTAATCAATAAATTATTACATATGAAAGCGAAGCCTTATATAAAGCAATAAATATTTGAAAATCTGAAATGAATTGTTTCTCAGGCAAATTTAATTTTAACTAAAAATAAAAACAAGTTAATCAACTTTCTAGACCTTAAAATTCAATTTAATGATAATAAAATTTGTACTGATATCTATGATCAAAGACAAGATTTTGTCTTTAAGGTAAATATGTTTACTCATTTTAATTCACGTCTTTATCTTTCTGTATATAGAAATATTATATTGAATTACTTTTTTCGAATAAATAATTTACGCTCAGCAAAATACAAAAACAAAAATATTAATAAATTTATTAAGGATACTATTAATATAGAATAAAAAATAAATAAATAAATAAATAAAAAAAAACTTAGTTTATTCGTTAACATATCAATAAATATTTCTGTCATTAAAAGTAAATAAATAAATAAAAATATACTGGCATGTGTATTACAAAATAATAATAATAATAATAATAATAATAATAATAATAATAAAATACAATAAAAAAAGTGGAGGATGGATGGAAAGATGTTTGATTAAAGAGATAAGATAGTGGTGTTTGGCTGGTTGGACGGTTGGGATGATGAATTATTTAAAAAAAAAAAAAAAAAAAAAAAAAAAAAATGGAAGCTTTGTTGCATTTAATTTAATTGACAAACTTTATTTATTGGACGTAAGCTAAATTTTTACCTTTAATTAGAAAGCTTTATGAATTTATATCTGCTGAAATACTGTTTATTCTAATTGCAGTTCATGCACTTTTTTTTTTTTTTCAAGGTTGGGTTATTTTTTTTTTGTGTATTTTGTGTAATATTGTTTGCCAAAAATTAAAACCTTGAAATTTTTAGCTGAATGTTTCAATGTTGGGATGGCGACTCCTGATGAAATACCTCTACATTATGAACATTTTATTTTATTTTATTTATAATTCAGCTATATTATTTTATTTATTATTCACTTATTTGGGACCTGTTCCTTAAGTAAATTGTTATTTTTCTTTCTTTCTTTTCGATATATATAAATATATTTTTACTTTTATTTATTTTTTCTTTCTTTTCTTTCTTTCTTTCTTTATTGTTGTTTGTTATGGTCAGTTCAAACAGAAAACTTTTCATTAAAATAACTCCTCATTTTTCTGTTTCTATATTTTTGTGTTTTCATTGGGATTAATTTAAAATGAGTATATTCTATTTTTCAAATCTAAAAAAAAAAAAAAAAAAAAAAAAAAAAATACTGGTCAAATTGACTTTTGTGGTTTACTGTGACAAATCGTTCATCTGTTTATTTATTGTTATCATTATTATTGTTATCATAATACATATAAGAAAGAAAAAAAGAACTTTAAATAAAAAATGACATTTTTTTTTTTCAGTTAACATATGAATTTACATCACAATCATTATGCATATTCTTTGAAATATTATTATAAAACATTTCAGAATAATAGAGAGTTCTAGTTATAATAAATCACTTAATCACAAAATCCCTCAGTAAAATGTATATGAATCACAAAATTTGATAATTCGTAACATAAGTGTGAAGCAGAAACACGCGGATGCGCCATTTTTTTTTTTTTTTTTTTTTTTTTTTTTTTCTTTTCAGTCACGGCTAATGTATTCTACTATATAAAAAAATAAAATTAAGTTTATTTCAAATTCATTCGGTAATCTTCGCCGTCCAAAACCCGATTTCGGTTTAATTGAAATGCAACGTTAAAAATATTTTCTTAAATAATAAACAAGCAGACAGATATAAGATTATATTTATCGATAAAACTTCGATTTTCTCCTTGTCTTGCATTACATCAGCCAAATGGATCCCGGAAAAAAAGGCACTTTTCCAATTCGCTAATTGCAAAATAATAAATATCAAATAATAAATTTTAAAAAGGACTTTCAAATTACATATTTAGAAATTTCAATCGATTTGGTACAGCATTCATTTAGTATATACCTGGGGGAAGAGAGGTGGGGACTAGGAGCAGATCGAAAGAAGACAATTGTTTTATATAAACTCTTACCGATTTTAATGAATTTTTGTATAATCACGTAAAATTTGTGAAAAAATTACAGTAAGTATCGGCAAACTTGGAGGGGGGGTTAAAGAAAGGGGGGGAGGAAAATAAAATGACCTTTTATATCACTATTTTACTGATTTAATGATATATTCTATAATTATCACTTACTTTTTATGAAGATCACAATGACTGCATTATATATTGGGGGAGGGGGAATATGGAAATAAAATACATTCTTCTTTAAACTACCCTTTTATCGATTCAGAAAACCGTATAATCACGAATAATTTATGAAAAAATTACAGTAAGTGTCAGACATACTTGGAGGGGAAAGGGGGCAGAGGAAAACAAAATGATTTTTTTATATCACCATTTTACAGACTTTAATGATATATTTTATAACTATCACTTAATTTTTATGAAGATAACAGTGAGTATTTTATATACCTGGGGGGGATGGAAATAAAATAGATTCTTCTTTAAACTACCCTATTATCGACTAAAAATGTTTTGCATAATCACGTATAATTTATAAAAAAATTACAGTAAGTGTCAAACATACTTGGGGAGGGGGGGGGGGGCAGAGGAAAATAAATTGAATTTTTATATTACCATTTTTGCGATTTTAATAATATATTCTACAACTTCCACTTAATTTTTATGAAGATTACAATGAGTGTATTACATACCTGGGGGGGAAAGGGGGGGATAGAGGGAAATAAAATATATTTTCCTTTGAAATACCCTATTATAGATTTAAACAAAAACTTTATATAATAATATACAATTTGTGAAAAAATCACGCTAAGCGTCAGACATACTTGGGGGGGGGGGTAAAAACGGGGGGGGGGAGGCAGATGAAAATAAAATGATTTTTTATATCACCATTTTACCGATTTTAATGATATATTCTATAACTATCACTTACTTTTTATGAAGATCACAATGAGTGTATTATACATCTGGGGGGGGGGGGCGCAGATAGAAGTAAAATATATTATTCTTTAAACTACCGTATAATCGATTAAAGAAAACTTTGTATTTTTACAACTTTCTGCTTTTTATGAAAAATTACAGTGAGTTTACACATATCTGGACGATTTGCTAAAGGAGGGGGGGGGGGCAGAGTGAAGAAAATGTTTGTTTTTATATCACCATGCTACCTATTTATATGAAACTTTGTATCTTATTTACATGTCACAAACCCATGGGCGTGGGCACAGGTGGGCACATGCCCACCTTGAAAATATTTGGAGTTCAGTTGGGCCCCCGTCCCTCGATTACTCATGAAAATTCTGAAAATAAAAACATTAATAATTTCATTGAAAAAATTCAAAACTATTAAAATCATCATGTGAAACGTGTAGAATATTTACATTTTCTCACTTGTTTAAGAAAAATAATCAGCATATACGACACAAAATATACAATCTGTCTAAAATAACAAGATACTGTGATTGATGCTTGTACCGATATCAGCACTTTTTCTCATCTATTGTAGAGTCCACTCAAGTGCAGTTTCCCCTGGGGCAGGTTCTACCCTTCAAGAGACTGACAAGGTGATTAGTCAACCCCTCACGGAAAGTGGAAAAAGTAAATACAACAGATGTTTCGGATTTTAAAAAAGTCACTACTTCTATCTAGTTACAAATTATACTGATCACCATTAGGATTGGGACACATGCGCTCTTTTGTTAATTAAACAAACCCCTATTAATTTTCGTTTCCAGGTAAAAGCTTTATGCTATATACCCTTATCAATTTTCTAAGAAAAAAAATGTTATTTTGCGATAGACTATTTTGACGGTATTTTCAGTTCGATTATACTTCTCATTACCATTTATTCATCTTAATTTCATTTTTTTCCGTACTTCTAAAAATAAATTTTTATTAATAGTTGTGTTGTATTGTGTGTTTTCATAGTATTATAAGCTTTTTCGAACTTTAGGCGTTAATTATAAAATCCATATATGATGAAGAGAACTCCATTTGGTGCTCAAAAGAGAAAAAAATAAAAAACAGTGCCTGTTTGAAATTGAAATATAGCTTGTTTGAAACAGCAAATATATAGAAGATATTTAAAAGATTGCCGGTAGCTAAGCAACAGGTTTTAACGCCAAGTTAAAGGTCTTCTAATATTATGATGAGCGCTTTATCCAATGAGCTTAAAGTTGATAGGTATGTTACTGATAAACGTCGCACGATTTCTATAGATTGTGATGAGTTAATAGTGTTAGTTAATTAGTTTAATAGGTTTCTTTTTTCTTTTCTTTTCTTTTTTTTTTTTTTTTTTTTTTTTTTTTTAACACGCTTTTATAAGCTTCACCTGTATGTATGTATGCATGTTTGTATGTTTGTAACCGCTCTGGGAGCAAACAAAAATATTATATTGTAAAAAAAGACTTTCCCTACGTGTACGGCGTGGCATTGAGGTATAGCTCCGCGCTACGAACCTAAAGGTCTAGCGTTCGATCCCAGTCAGGGGAGATTTTTTAAAAATGATTTTTGTTTAATTCTAAATTATTTTAATTAATGATTTAAATGTATGTAAATATTATGGTGTGTCACTCACACGATTTCCTCTTACCCTACTTTAATACTAAGATAGATATTTTGTACTTTTTAGTTCACATTTATATAAAAGCGTGTTCTTTAATTTTTTAAAACTATAATATTATTTTTAACAGGAATTCAAGCAAAAATTATTTGTGATTACGGTTAATGGATTCTAGTTATTTGAAGTGCGCTAGAGTTTAAACTCCACATCGATTAAAATATAAATTTATAGGCATGTTATAGATTATTATCGCAAGGATATTTACATAAGTTTAGAACTTATAACTTTTTTTTTTTTTTTTTACCAGTACAAGAAGTAGATTTTTTATACATTGGTGCGTCTATAGGCTCTAAGTGCTTAAAAATCGATTTAGTAACGTTAAATTTTAAATTGTTTAAAACATAATAAAGATGAATATTTGATATTCTGAGATTAATATTTATAACTCTTTTTACAGGGGCACACAAAAGAATTTGGATACATTACGGTTCATCAAACAACATACAACTTGGGGGGGGGGGGGATACTCAAATCCACTACAATGGTTTTCACTTTTGTTTACTTACCGGCTTTTTTGAATTTATTTAAGCAATTGTTAATTATTAGTTATTCAGAAAGTCGAGGGTAATCGCTCCAGGATTTTGATATATTTATCTTTTCATTATCTGTTCGGAGTTGCATATTTCAATAGGATTATGAGACAGGAGGAAAAGAAAACTATAGTTTTTATATTAATTTTCTACAGATTTCAACATAATTACGTTCAATCATTTACAGTATAAAAAATAATTAATTGATTTTTTTTAAATTAAATTTGATATTAATGACTTTAAATTATTTAAATTATTAAATGTGATATTAGTGCATGCATCTTTATCTAATGTACATTTAAAATGGTGTTGGGGGCAATTTTCATGCAGAGCAGTTTTATCATATATATCTACTTTTCCGTATCTAGAGGTACAGGGATTACAAATTCATAATAATTCCATCTTTTTTCTTTAACTGCGTTTATAAGATTAAATATATATTAAAATTTATTGTCTTAGGCTCATATGAATCATAAGTTTTGTTTCCTCAGAAGAGAGATATGCGAAAAAGCCCCACGGGAAAAATTACCCCTGAAAACAAAAAATTCTCCGCAGAAAAAGTTCATATATCATTGGATAAATGCTTTTATAGCATATTTTTACTAACTCGCTTTCTTCTTTGTTTGTTCAGTACAAATTTTTCAATTGGTTTTTAACTTACTTCCCGACAAGCTATACACCTGAAACTTTTAGAATAGCTCAGAACACGATGACTTTTTTTTTTTTTAAATACTTTTAGCCAATTGTTTCGGGACCCTGCTGCTTTCCGTAGCGTTTATATTATTCAACAATCATATAATAACTTCCCGACTAGATTGACTGACATTTGAAACTTTTAGAATAGCTCAGAACACGATGACAATGCAGCTTTTTAATACTTTTAGCCAATTAATTCGGGTCCTCGCTGCCTTCATTAGCCTTTATATGATTCAAAAATCATATAAATTCTCGACTAGCAAGACATTTGAAACTTTTAGAATAGCTCACAACACGATGTTTTAAGTTTTCAAAGTTGAATTTTTATAATTAATTAGGTTTATATCAGGAGACGAAAAAAAAAAAAAAAAAAAAAAAAAAAAAATCACCCCTGGAAAAAAAAAAAACATCCTTAAATGAAATATTAAGGTATTAAGATTTCCATTATGGTATTACAGGTCAATCGAAAATAAAATTTACGAAATAGTTATTCGAAAACAACTGTTTTGAATTGAACATTTTTAATGATAGAATTAATAATTCATTATTATACCTTTAATACACTGAGATAAAAAAAAAATATATATACCACCTTCCTCTAGAATGAATAAGTGGTCATTTTCTAAATCCCTTAACTTGAAATATAGTTTTCCGAGCTATGCGCATAAGGGATCCCGGAAAAAAGGCACCGAAAAAAGGACACCGGAAAAAAGGGCACTTTTTCAATTCGAAAATCGCAAAATAATAAATATCAAATAATGATATTTAAAAAATGGCTTTCAAATTACATATTTAGAAATTTCAGTTGATTTGGTACAACATTCTATTATAGCCGCTACTGAACGAAATCGTACATTAGTGCTCAAGTGCTCCCCTGAAGAATTTTTTTAACCTTTCTGAGCTTCTCCTATATAACAAAATTTTTCATTCTTATTAGTCTATGTGGTTTCAGTAATCTTGTATCTGTTGCTTGGCTTTTACTTCGTTTAATAGATCATTATTATTATTATATATATATAGTATGTAAAACTCTGCTGTTTGAGTTCGAGTGCATGCTTCTACAGTGTTTAAGAATATAAAACTTGGCATGTGCAATGTTCCTTAGATAAAACTATGCTGATTCAATTTGAATACATATCGAACGACAGGTAGCGCTACTATTCTGTATTATTTTTCGTTTACGTGAAAGCTATATCTGAGCTTCTATGCTATGCACCAAACCCCCGTGTGCTATATATTATTAAAAACATATTCTTATTAAATTTGGCGAATATAGGCTGTCATGTAAAACTGGCATTACATTCTGTGGTTTCCCAGATGACTGTATCTCAAGAACTATTGGTGAAAATTGTACAGAATAACATATGTAAATGGTGATTATGAGAAGATAAACTGATTAAATTTTTGTTCATGTTAATCGGTAGGTGACGTTGTTATGTGAAATGATGTAGAAGGAAGTATTGGATTCGTGAATTTTTCAACTCCTATTTTCAACGAATTTGCATGTTTTTAGATGCCCTAAGCATGATTCACCCATTCTTAGAAAATGGCTGCCTGTGTTTATGTTTATGATGTGTTGGTAAAACTTTGTATCTCACAAACCATTAGACAGAATCTTAATAAGATTAGTGTTTGTTTAGACCTTGATTTTATTTGATGAAGATTAGCTTTTGGAATATATCATCCAATAGTGGCGCTGCTATGCTGTGATTCGACCCATTTAATTGAAGATTAGAACTCAGTTTCTGTAATGTATAACAGCATCCAACTTAGTATATGAGATAGACATTATGTGACACTGTGCTGCTTCATCTTGGGTGCAAATCAGCCGACACATTGCGCTGCTGAGCTGTGATTTAATTTCGTCAATGAGAAGGCCATACCTCTTCTTCTATGACATATAAATGCACCAAAATTTATATGTTGTATGGATAATGTGTGAAACCATGCTGATTCCATTTAGATGCATATCGGATAAAAGGTGGCGTTGCTATGCTGTATAATTATTATAATTATTATTTTTTTTTTCATTTACGGTTGTGGTTGTGTGGTTAAAGCCGATTGATTACGCTAGGGTCCTAGGCCTGTGGGTTAAAGGCCCTTCGTTGGGGGCTTTCGTAAGGGGTATTAGTCCTTATTTACGTGTAATTCGGATAAAACCATGGAAAACTACGAACGACTAGGTCGACGAGCGCTGCCTGTGATCGAACCTGGCACTTTCCGTATATCAGCTTTCAGTGAAGAACCGCTCTGCCACTGGTGGGGCTTTTCATTTACGGAAAGGCTATATCTAAGCTTCTTGGTTATATAAATACAATAAACTCGTTATATATTTTATTTATTAATTTGTTTTATCTTATTTATTTATTTATTTTTATAACAGAGTCTGAAAAAACATTGTTTACACGGAAATTTTCTATTTCTATATTTATTATCTGAATGCTTACCTAAAAAATTATTAACAAACGATTTATAAAACGACCGAATTATAAACAAATGATTTACTTATTGCATGTATGTCTTGGCATTCTCAGAAACGACTCTGATAAAAGTTTAGGATTAGGATTAGTATTTTGGGTGACGCTAATTCTAATTCATCCCGGGCCGAATTCCATTTTTCTATACTCGAATGGGCGAGGACTAATTTTCTTTTGTGAAAAGTCATATACAACAATTAATCTTAAAAGAGAGGATTTTTCAATTATCGTAATAATACTTAATTTAAGACGGCATTAAAATGACAGTTACTATAGAAATGTCACTTCATTTTGTCACAGACTTTATGTACGGTCGTGTAGATGGATAAATATATTCTTTACTCAATGCGACAAACATTTTATTATTATTATTATTTAAAACTTCAGTTTTGTCCCATCGTTGTATCTCAAAGTAAAAGTTTGAAATCCATTAGTCGAGAGGTTTCAGTGTATTGAATAAAATTGATTTTTATTCTCTTATAGTAACTTGATTAAATATTTAATCTCATTTCACAATTTCACTTCAATCAGATACGAGGACGTAGATTCAGATGTGAAATAAAAATTCTAACTGGAGTTGGAGGCCCATGGCTCCCAGGCCTTTTTCTATGAGGATGTTGTTGGTTGTGCATATATTGTCATCGGAATTATTCATTTAAAAGCCAATTTCAGCTCGATCGGATATTAGGAAGTCAGTTAAAATTTGCTTGCATTGATTTGATTTTACACTGACAAACACAAACGAAGTAAAATAAAAGCATGCTAAAACATGAATTTCTTTGCATAGGAATTTTTATTTCTCTGCGGATAAAAGCCCTTTGAAAAATTATTTGCGAAAGAGGAATTTTATTTATTTATGCCCTCTTCTAATTAAGCTTGAGGAATGAAAGATTAATGGAGGAAGAAGGGAAAAATACTTCATCTAGTTTAGACATGAATATTCAAAATTGCTTTTTCTTAGGTATAATAACAAATATAAATGGTTCATTTATTTTTTAATGCAGTGCTTCTCCCCTCGTATAATGTTAAGTAAAGTGTAAAAATATAAGTATGAAGCCGTAACATTCTCTGTGTGGAAATTTTACACCTTTTAGAATCTTAGAATATAATAACATATTTATGTTTCCTGATAACAAAATACTTTTTTAAAAGAAATCATTCATTTCCCCCCCCCCCTGCGGAGCCCACCAGAGGCCGAGCAGTTCTGCGCTCAAAGCTAGTAGACGGGAGGTGCCGGGTTTGATCGCAGGTCGCGCTGGTCGGCCTAGCCGTTTGGAGTTTTGCGTGGTTGTCTCCGAAACTTGCGTAAATATGGGCTAGGAACCTTTGAAGTTTCCCGACGGAGGGCACTTTTCCTCAGGCCTAGGACACAAGTGCAGTCAATCGGCTTTAATTCCCCCCACCCCCCACAAACACAACCTCTGCCCGGATACAATATGTAGATATATTCAAAAACATATGTACCAGTGCATTGCGTCTTCCTAAAAGTTTTATAGAAGATACTTGAAAGAGAATAAAAAACATCAAATACAGATTTTATTTTATTTTATTTATTTATTTATTTATTTTTCATTCTGTACCCAAACCCCCACACAAAAAGGATAGAACATATACGTAGTCCAGAAATGTGACGGCAGCGGAATGAAACTATTAGATAACTTTTTCTTCTTTTAACACTTCGAAATAAACCGAAAAACTCGCAAAAGTTATCCGAAAATTCGCAGAAGTTCTTCGAAAATACATATATATATATATATATATATATTATATACACAAACTCGTAAAAATGTATATAAATTTTTTATGTTTCAAGTATTAACATTTCGAAAAATACGAGATAACAGGCAAAAGTTACTCGCATTGCCTTTGGTTACTCGGTATGTTAGTATTTAAACAGCTTTATTTACTCGAAAGGGAAGGTAGGACACCACACACACGCAATATAAATATATATATATATATATATATATATATATATATATACACTTATCATTTCTACTGATTAAACTGCGTAAAAAAATAAATGAATAAATAAATTCAATCGTCTACCAACTAGGTTATCGTGGAAACCATTAGGTAGATTTTTGCCGTGTACCAAAATAAGATATTAAATCTTTTTTATGTTTAAAGAAATAACGTATTGAAACAAACGCTGTTAAATGTTACTCGCATTGCCTCTGGTTACTCAGTGTGTTGGTGTTTAAACTGCTTTGGTTACTTGTTGTACACCTTGAGTTGGACACCTCTCACACTCACAAAATGTATGTATACTTATGATTTCTACTTATGAAATATCAAAGAAGAAATTTAAAATAAATAAGTAAATTTAAAATAGCCTATTAACTGAGTTTTCGTGGACACTATTAAGTAGAATTTAGTTGTGTACTTAAATTAAAAAAAAGCATATATATATATATATATATATATATATATATTATATGTTTCAAGAAATAACATTTCAGAAGAAACGAAGTAACTGGCAAGTTCCTCGCATTGCATTTGGTTACTCGGTGTGTTGGTGTTTAAACTGCTTTAGTTCCTCGAAAGGGAGGGTAGGAGACAACACACACACACACACAATAAAAAAAAAGTATATATTCTTATCATTTCTACTTATAAAATAGTTTAACAAAATAAATAAATTCAGAAAAGTCCCGTTTATCCGAGAGAGTGGGAAATGGACGACATCAAAAAAAGGCAGGATCGAGAAGTTTTTTGCTCAAGAAGAAACAGAAACAAATAATTATTAAAAAATAAAATAAAATAAAATAAAAAAATAAAAAATCAAATGTATATCGTGTTTGTGTTTTTATTTATTTATTTATTTATTTTTAATTTTGTAGACTATAGTACAGCACTGTTTAACTTAGTGTGCCTTGGCTTGATCATAACTCCCCTTTTTTGCTTAAAATTTTTACATTCTTCAGTAAACAAAAAACAAATATTTTTACTGTAAATGGGAATATTTTTATTGCTTGTATGTTTAATATACAATATAACCAAGTTTTTTATTTAGAATATTTTTTTTTTTTTTAATCTCATTTTCCATAATTTCCATACATTTTGAGGTTTATTCGCTCCAAGCTATTGAATTCCGAGGGTTAAATGTAAATAAATTCAATAATTTACCTACCGGGTTTTCGTGGATACCCTTAGGTAGATTTTTGTCATGTACTTTAATATGATCTAAAAAAAATTTCTGTTTCAAAAAACATTTCCAAACAAACTAGTAACTGAGAAAAGTTACTCACATTGCATTTGGTTACTCGGTGCGTTAGTGTTTAAACTGCTATAGTTACTCGAAAGGGAAAGTAGGACACCACACACACACACACAAATATATATATATACTTATCATTTCTACTCATTACATTGCGTAAAAAATGAATACATGAATAAATTCAATAGTTCACCAACTAAGTTGCCATGGAAACCATTATATAGATTTTTGTCATGTACGAAAATAAGACATATATACTTTTTTTTTTTTTTTTTTTTTTTTTTTAAAGAAATAATGTTTTGAAACAAACTCTGGTAAAAGTTACTCACACTGCATCTGGTTACTCAGTGTGTTGGTGTTTAAACTGCTTTAGTTACTCTAAAGGGAGGGTTGGACACTGCTTCTACTCTCTCTTACACATGGATTGCTGTAGCCCAGTTGGTAGAGCGTCGGGCTCGTAATTGAAAGATTGTGGGTTCGATACTCGAGCCGGCCAAAGACCGTCGTGTATATTAATGGTGGCTGGTGCATATAAGATCTGTCTTATCCGTAATATCCTCCATATTCCCATCAAAATTATACCTCTAGGGGTCACCAAAGCGGAAGATCCGTCCTTTCCGTGGAAGATCAAAATTGCGATGACATGTAACCGGATGATCTCTAAGGGTGAGTCTCAGACCTTCGCCAATCGTCCATTGCGTAGCACTATTGCGACGCGGAACCCAAAGAATCATTCAATTAGTCTATTTCACACACACCTCACCTATATATACATATCATTTCTAATTATAAAATTGCTTACAAAAGAAATTTAAAATAAATAAGTAAATTTAAAATTGTGTATCAATTGGGTTTTTCGTGGACACTATTAAGTACAACTTGGTCGTGTACTTTAATAAAAATCATATTTTTTTTTTTTTTTTTTTTTTTTTTTTTTCAAGAAATAACATTTCGGAAGAAACGAAGTAATTGGCAAGTTCCTCGCATTGCATTTGGTTACTCGGTGTGTTGGTGTTTAAACTGCTTTAGTTACTCGAAAGGGAGGGTAGGACACAACACATGCGCACACACGCAATCAAAAAAGAAAAAAGTACACATTCTTATCATTTCTATTTATAAAATAGTTTAACAAAGTAAATAAATTAAGAGAAGTCCTGTTTATCCGAGAGAGTAGAAAAAAGGCGCGATCAAAAAAGGGCAGGATCGAGAAATTTTTTGCTCAAGAAGAAACGGAAACAAATAATTATATATATATATATATATAAAAAAGGATAAAAAATCAAATGCATATCGTGTTTGTGCTTTTATTTATTTATTTATTTTTATTTTTGAACAATATAGTACAGCACTCTTTAACTCAGTGTTCCTTGGCTTGATCATAACTCCCCTTTTTTGCTTAAAATTTTTACATTCTTCAATAAACAAAAAACAAATATTTTTACTGTACATGAGAATATTTTTATTACTTGTATGTTTATTATACTATATCACCAAACTTTTTATTTAGAATATATTTTTTTATTATCTCATTATATTATATTTTGTTTGTACAGATAATAAGAACGGTAAAAGAAAAGCTGATTCCTATATTTTGTTAATACAATGCATAAGCCAAAATAAGTTGATTTATTAGTTTAACCGTGCCTTTAAGACAGCTCAGTAGTAAGTGTTGTCATAATTAATCTAGTATAAAACCTAAGTTCAATAGCATATGTTAGCGACCATCATAATTAAAGATTTAATAGGTTATTCACAATGTTAATGTTTGTTCTAAAAGTTACTCTAAAAGACGGTAGCTGGTATTTAATGTGTGTGTCATCTATAGAATATATACGAGCAGAAAAATAAAGCCTGCACTTTGTCTTTTCTTTGTTTATATTTGCAATTAATTATTATTATATAGTTAAAATTAAAAACTACTGAAAGTTTAAAATTAAAAGTTGTTTCACGTGTACACATATTATAAAAACGTATAAAATCACTTTTAAAAACACGTATATAAAAATATCTTTATTAAAATCAGACACAAAGCTTTTCGCTATTATTAAAATAGCATCTTCAGGTGTTGTTAATTAACACAGTAGACAGCATTATGCACTGGAGAAGTTCATTATAGTTATAGTTAAAAAAAAAAAATAAAGTCTTGTAAACATCACGAGTCCTTTTAGAACACACAGAAAAATTTCAGCATACCGAATTAGACATATATATATATATATATACAGAGCCGCCATCCTAATCCGGCAAATTGTTAGTACCGCCCATTTTTCTACACCACCTAATTTTTAAAGTATTTTTCTTCAAATATATTTGCGATCAATTAAGAAGAAAAAAACTCTATAAAATCATTGGTGTAGAAAAAGGGGCGGTACAAACAATTTGCCGGATTAGATTGGCAGCTCTGTATATATATACATATACATATATATATATATATTTAACAATAACTGTAATGAACTTCTCCAGTATATAATGCTGTTTACTCTGTTAATTAACAACACCTGAAGATGCTATTTTAATAATAGCGAAAAGCTTTGTGTATGATTTAAATAAAAATATTTTTATGTACGTGTTTTTAGAAGTGATTTTATACGTTTTTATATTATTATATACCTTTGTAAGATTTATCTGTATCAAAAACCACTGAGAATGAAAATAGTATTTTATTTTATTTTTCTTCAGACAATAAGAACGGTGAAAGATAAGCTAATTTTTATATTTTGTGAATAAGTTGCATAAATTATTTGTTTAACCATGTCTTTAAGACAGCTCAGATATAAAATGTTCTCATAATAAATCTCGGATAAAATCTAAGTTCAATAGCATATGTTAGCTACCAATATAATTAAAGATAGAATAGTTTACTCACAATGCTAGTGTTTATTCTAAAAGTTACTCTAAAAGACGGTAGCTGGTATTTAATGTGTGTGTTACTTATAGTATATATACGAATAGAAGAATAAAGACTGTACTTTGTCTTTTTTTAATTTATATTTGTAATTAATTATTATTATATACCCTTGTAAGATTTCTCTGTATCAAAACCCGTTGAGTTATTTTAAAATAATTGGAAATATTATATTATATTATGTTTCTACAGACAATAAGAATGGTGATTCTTAAGAAAAGCTGATTCTTATTGTTATCTTAAAAGTTTTAAAGAAAAGCTGATTCTTATTTTCTGTAAATATGTTGCATATATTATTAGTTTAATCACGCCTTTAAGACAGCTGAGTAATAAAAATGTTCTCATAATTAAACTAGGATAAAAACTGAATTCAATAGCATATGTTAGCTACCAATATAATTAAAGATAGAATAGGTTACTCACAATGATAGTGTTTATTCTAAAAGTTACTCTAAAAGACGGTAGCTGGTATTTAATGTGTGTGTCGTTTATAGAATATATACGAATAGAAGAATAAATCCTGTATTTTGCCATTTCTTTATTTATACCTGTAATTTATTATTATTATGTATCTTTGTAAGATTTCTCCGTATCAAAAACACTTGAGTTACTTTAAAATAATTGGAAATATTGTATTATACCTTGTTTGTACAGAGAATAAAAACGGTAAAAAAAAAAAAAAAAAAAAAAAAAAAAGCTGTTTTTATATTTTGTGAATAAGTTGCATAAATTATTAGTTTAACCATGTCTTTAAGACAGGTCAGTTATAAAATGTTGTCAAAATAAATCTAGGATAAAACCTAAGTTCAATAGCATATGTTCATTTTTTTTAATTAACTTAAGTATGAAATTTAGGTGTCCACACTTCATTTTAATTCATTTCAGTCATTTTAAAAAGTACGTGTCCCAGTTTTACGGTCAAAAAATGAGATTAAAAATAATATTAAAAAATAAGAACAAAAATAAAAATTTACAGATTGAAATTAATAGTCCTCCGTGATAAACTAAATTCTTCCTTTGACAGAATTCTTAATTTATTTTATTTTTTAATTAATTTATTTTTATTTTCTCTCCCGGTACCATTTAAAAGGTTTGGGGAATACACTGTAAGCAATCACTAATATGATTAATCAATGCTGTAAAATACCTTTTGTAAATATTAATTTACCATTTATTCATAACTTTAATCATAACCTCTCTATTTTATCATTATTATTATTATTTATTACTTACGTTATAGGTGTTTACTTCTAAATATTTAAAAGATTATAATTTAAAAGGAAGTATTCAAGAAATAAGTTCATTCAGTTATTCCCCCCACTCCCCCCCCCCGAAAAAAAAGGTGATTTTTTTTAATACATATTTTTTTTATTTATATCTTACATCAATATCGTTACATGATCTCTTTTGTTAGTGAATTTAGTTTGACATGTCTTTTCATTGACGAAAGACTTATAAAATAAATTTAAATATAGTTTTTCAGATACATATGTGAAATATGAGATTTATTGTGTTTTAATTTAATTATTTTATAATTTATTTATTAAAAAAATATCTCATTTATGTAATCATCAAATATATTTTTAAATTTAGATTGTTATTATTATTATTATTCTATTTTTTAATTGAAATCTAAAATGTTTAAATTTTCCTTAGATGTAGAAGAGAATTTTATTACTAAAAACCTACTCTAAGTTGTCAGATACAAGTTTAGAAATATATTATCATTATTAGAAATATAAATTTTAGTAAGGGAGGTTTCTGATGTTTTAAAAATAAAACCTAAATAAAACCATTTTTGATTGAGGTATAACGTCTAACGGAGGTATTTTCTGAATATCATGGAAAAACTTATTATCATCGATGTATTTATCCGAATCCTTGGGAAATCTCTATAAAACCTAAAAAAGTGCAGGTTTTCAAAGGTTCAAAAACTAAAACTAAAAAAATACGTTTTTGGTTGCAGGTATAGTGGTGGTATTATTTAAATACAATAGGAAAACTTATTATCATCGATGTATTTATTTGAAACCTTTGGAAGCCTCTACAAGACCTAAAACAGTGCAGGTTTTAAAAGGTTTTAAAATTAAAACCTTTAAAAAACATTTTTGATTGTAGGTATAGTGGAGGTGTTATCTAAATACCATAGGAAAACTTACTATTCTCGATGTATTTATATGAAACCTTGGGAAACATCTATAAGACCTAAAACAGTGCAGGTTTTAAAAAGTTTTAAAAATAAAACGTTTAAAAAACGTTTTTGACTGTAGATATTATCCAAATGCCATAGGGAAACTTATTATCACCGATGTATTTATCCGAAACCTTAGGAAACCTCTAGAAAACATAAAACCACGTAGGTTTTCAGGAGGTTTTAAGAATAAAACCTAAAGAAAACTTAGATAAGGTTTCTTTTCAGGAAGTATTTTTTAGCGAAACTTCAAAGAAACCTTTTAAATACCTGAAAACCTAGATAAAACCATAAAAAAAGTTTTAGAAAACCTTAAATTTTAGTAAGGGTTAGTTCTTTTTTTTTTTTTTTTTTTCTAGTCTTGCCAGTTTGTTGATTCATTACCCTCAAGCATAATTTACAACTTTTTTACTGAAATTTCACAAGATTTTTTATTTATTTGTTTGTTTGCTTGATTGTTCGTTTGTTTTTATTTTTATTTATTTATTTTTATTATTATTATTTTTTTTTTTTTACCATTTTCTGAATACTAATTTATAACAATAGTTTACAACTCAGTAACGAAGAAATTTAACTTTTTAAGGGGGAAAAATGTTTTAATAGGAGGTAAATGCAACACATCTTCTAATTAATTAATTAATTTTTTTACATAATTTCATCATCCCGCCCAACCATCCAGCCAAACCACACCCCCCATCGTCTGTAATCAAACATCTGCCCACCCAACCTCCATCGTTTTTATTGTCTTTATTTTTATTTTTATTTTTTGGTAACATACACAAAAGTGTACTTTTTTATGTTACTGACGGAGAACTGATTATGGATACAAAATAGAATATATGAAGTTTTTAGGAAAACCATTTTAGCAGTGACAGTGATCAATTTATTAATATTCTAATTTTTATGCTTTGAAGAGCATAAATTAGTTCGAAATAAGTGGTTAATGATGATGTGTTCTATGCAACGAAATATTAATATATATATATTTACATATTTATATCGTTTTTCATATGATACTTGGTTATATCTACTGCAATGTTTGAAAAACCTTTCAATATATATATATATATATATATATATATAATATATGTATACTTCTTTTCATTTCTACGTATAAAATTGCGTAAAAAATGAAATAATAAATAAGTGAATAAATTCAATAGTCTATCAATTAGGCTTTCGCGGACACCATTAGGTAGATTTTAGTTGTGTAATAAAATAAAATAAATATATTTGTGTTTCAAGAAATACCATTTCAAAACAAACGAAGATACTGGCATAAGTTACTCAAATTGCATTTGGTTAGTCGATGCGTTCAAACAAAACTTTTCAGCGGAACAAAACTTTTCAACGGAGACCTTTTTCACCCTTGAGCATTAATGTACGATTTCATTCGCTAGTGCTATAATAGCAAATTACTCATAAAGATATTCTTAGTTATGTAATCAAAAATGCTAATAGTAATTCTTTCTTTCTTCATTATAATTAATTTATGTTATTTTAAAGATGGAGTAAACTGAAAGCACACTGTTTAGATGAAAGATTTGAATATTTACACCTATATTATTTAAATGCATCTTAAAAAAAAAAAAAAGAAAGAAAGAAAAAGAAAGATGGAAAGAAAGAAAGAAAAAAGAAAAAAAATGGTCGAGATTTGACCACTGCGCAATACCAGTAAAAACTAATAAACAGCATTAGAAATTTTCTTTATTGTTTTTTTTTTTTTTTTTAAATCTTTTATTTTGAGTGTGAATAAAGTTTTTTTTTTATAATTTAGATGCTTTTGACGTTTAAAAAATATTTATTTAAATAAGTTAAATATATTTAAATGATTATCAGTTATCCAGTTTTTCTTTAATAAATTTTTATATTATTTCTTGACATAATATTTTTATTACCGCAATATAAAACCTTTTTTTCTAATAATCTGCCCGTATATGTTAAAATTTACAAAGTTTAAAAATTTCTTGATTTAGAGAAGAATTATGCTAATTGTATTCACGAAGGCCAAAGTTTTATGTAACTGCCAAAAAGCAACTAGAAAGTACAAAATATTGAGGAAACCTCTAACATAGCAACCCTGAAAGCTTGAGAAACCTAAACACACTAGGGTTGCCGCGTTTGTACGCGACCGCTTTAGCGAGTAACCGCCGGGAAAGAGTCTGGGTTTGAGGCTGCATTTTTACACACCGTCAGATGGCGCTAAATACACACACGGCTTATATATACACACGGTGTGTGTTGATGATTGCCGAATAACGCATCTCCGAGTAACTTCAAGAAAAGTGGTGCAGAGCATAGAAAAAACCTTAAAAAACGTCGTGACATGCTTAAACAAACCGAGTAACCAGCAAAAGTTACTCGCATTGTATTTGGTTACTCGGTGTGTTGGTGTTTAAACTGCTTTAGTTACTCGAAAGGGAGGGTAAGACAACGCACACACACACACACACACACACACATATATATATATATATATATAAATCTAGAAGTAATGTTCACTTTAAAAATATTTTTTATATTTTTATAGCATAGAATATATGCGAATTTACCCCTTTATAAAATTTTTGTTGTTCAACAGTATAATAAATTTCTGTTTGCAAAAAAACAGCAATCTTAAAATTCTGATTATTATTCGAATAGAAATTCACAGATGTGATGAATTATTTAAATTATAACTCACTATATTATTAGATTGAGCAAATTGTAATAATAATAATAATAATAATAATTATTATTATTATTATTATTATAAAAAACACTTAAAATACTAAACTTTTTGTCTCTAAATTATGAAGTTAATTTTATTCTACAAAAGTATTATATTATATATGTATCTTGATCCTCTCCAAATTAAAAACTTCAGGTACAAAATAAGTGTTCACAAAAATTTTATAAAATTTTAATTGGATAGAATAAAGGAGAATTTCTTTAAACCACAAAAATTACATTTTATTTATATGCTAAGAAACGTTCTACAAAACACAATGTAAGGTAAATGAGACAATTCATCCGTTACTATAAAACTATGTATATCATTATGAGGAAATCAATCCCTAAAGTTTCATAAACTATTGAAGTTAATGGAATGTAACAATTTTTTCAAAAGATTTCGTACATTCATATATTTTTGTTTATTTAAATGTAAGATAATTTATCGA
>OZ005652.1:26162490-26274376 GCA_963930645.1 Salticus scenicus
TTTTTATCCCCACAATTGTAACAAATTTTATTACTCATTTCAATCTTAGAATTAAACTTTTCGGTTACATTATGTCTTACGGTTTTCAATTTAGCATTATACTCGATGTTATTTTTCTCAAATCTATATTTAATTTTATCATTATTTTTCTTAAATTCTTCATACATTTTAATTTTCTGTTTAAACTCAGATAAATTCTTTGCCCCATAAAGCAAAATTTTGTTTTCACTTTTATCATTAATGCCTTGAATCACATAGTGCATTATGGCAGCATCATCAATATGCCCATTCTTACATAACTCTCTAATTTAAAAAATATATATATTCCGTAGCAGTTTCTTCAAATTTCATTTTTCTTTTACTCACTGTATCATGCAAAGCAGCCGAATTAATTTCAGTCTTAAAATCTTCAATAAGCGCTTTTTTTAAATTTTTTATACGCAAGCAGCGCTTTCTCTGACCTCATAAACAATAGAGCATTTCCGCTCAAAGATCTTTTGCAAAAAATTATTTTCTGGAATTCGTTTAATTTAAACATCTCTGAAATTTCTATGAATTCAGTGAACCACTCGATTACGTTTTCATGTGGCTCATTGCTAAATTTACTAATGCTGTTTTCAAAGTCATTAAACGAAATAGTTGCTCCATGTGATCCAAGACCCGTGTAGTTTATTGGTCTAATCTAAACCTGTAGATGGCGCTGCGCGCCGATATTAATGTTCTGTTTCTTCTTTTCTCTTCAGTGTGTTCTTCGTGTTCGTTTATGTTGTATGTAATAAATGTGTGTAGCCGTAATTTGCTCTCCAATTTTTTTGGAATTATGTCTTGAATTCAACTCCAATGAATAGACAGGAATCTACAGAGGCCGGCAGTCCCCACGAATCTGGACCGATAAGGTAAGATATTTACCTTATTTAAATATAATATTCTGAAATGTTTATTAATCATTATATATGAAGGATATATCTGAAATGAGTCGCCAAAGTAGCGACGTATGTGCTTGAATGATGATTTTTATAAAGTCGTTAAGAATTTTAGCGACACAATTATTGGCGCCCGAACAGGGACTGCCAGGCCCTTAAATATGATTTTAAGCTGTTACTTATACTATAGTCCAAATTTGTAAATTAAATCAATATGGCTGTCGAACTTGAAAAATTGAAGAGAAAAAGATCTACCCTAAAAGGATTATGTACGAAACTGATTAATACAATAAATATAAAATTAAATGAACCCGACGAAGGGTTAAATGTTTTTGAATTAGAATCACAGTTAGAAAAACTGCAAGTAAAGAATAACGAAATTATAGAAGTTGAAGATCAAATTGAGGCCAAAATCACGGATCTCAACGAGCTACAAACCGAAATAGAAACGAGACAAGAATACAGAGATTCAATTATTGATGTAAAAGCTCAAATTATCAATAAGATAGAGAAAATTAAAAATTTAAATGTTACTCCGATCTTATCGCAGCCAAGAAATGAGCAAACAACCAATCTGCATTTAGAAAGAATTAATAATAGTTCTGTGAGACTACCCAAGTTATCAATTCCTGTTTATGACGGTTCTCCTGAAAACTGGATTGAATTTTGGAGCCAGTATGAGATTACAATACATAATAACAACAACATTTCTAATGTGCAGAAATTTGTGTATTTACGCAGCTTTTTAAAAGCCCAAGCTTTAACAGCTATTCAGGGTTTAGCACTTTCAGATCAAAATTACAATACTGCAATTGATTTATTAAAATCTAGATTCGGAAAAAAAGATATTATAATAAGATATAAAATTGACGCGTTATTAAATTTGAACCCTGTTAAATCTCCAAATCAAATTAAAGAATTACGCTTACTGCACGACGCCCTTGATATTAATATTAAATCTCTCGAAAATTTAGGTGTGGATTTAAAATCTTACGGAAATTTGTTATTTCCAATTGTTACAAAATTAATACCTACCAGTATTATGATAGACTATAATAAAATGAAAACAGAATCCGAGGAATGGGATGTACAAGATTTGTTAAAACATTTAAAATTAGAAGTTCAGACTAGGGAAAAAACCTTTTTATTTTTAAAACGCGAAGTAGAAACTCACAATAGCGGATATAAAAACTCAAATTCCAGATTTGATTCAAAATCATCGGAAAATAATAATAATAATAATGCTTACTACCGGAAATCTGGTTCGGGATATAAAAATTCTAACACAATGCAAAAGGCATCAGCCTTTAAATTAACTGTTAGTAAATGTATATTTTGTGTTGATGCAAATAACGATCATGACAGTAAAATGTGTAAATTAAATTTAGAGGATAAAAAATTGTCTTTACGCAAACAGGGAATCTGTTATTTATGTTTCAAAAGAGGTAAACATACCGCAAAATTCTGTTTATCGGGTCTCAAATGTGACACGTGTTCAGGAAAACACAATACATTAATTTGCTATAAGCAAAAATCGGAAACTCCAACGGCTCATATGAAAGATAAAAATCACATCGAACATACCCAAACAAATAATTCTGAGAACAGTGTTTGCGAAAATGATAATTCTGTATTGTCCTATAAGTGTCCTGTACAAAATCCGCTTGAGAATAATGAAATATATTTACAAACTTGCTTCGCAAGAATAACAAATAGTTCTAATTTAAACTCTCTAAAGTGTGCCGTATTATTCGATAATGCATCCCAAAGAAATTTCATAAACATATCACTCGCCCGTGAATTGAAATTGCCGGTGATTAGAAAAGAAACTCTATTAATCTATCCGTTTTCGTGTGAAAAGCCCCAATCTAACGAATATTCAGTCGTAAATTTCGAATTGTCTCATTTAAAAAACCACAAACAGAAATGTTATGTAGAGGCATTGGTCGTAAATCAAATCTCTTTTACGAAGTTACAGATTCTGGATGACGCATCATTTCGAAAACTTTGGGTTTCGAGAGAGGGGGAAGGAAATAAAATTCCGCAATTGCATTCGAAGGCTCCAGACATTCTAATTGGCGGCGGGTTATTTTGGAAACTGCAAAAAAATAAAAAGAAAATTAATCGTTCGTTGTTTGCTGTAAATACATTATTCGGATGGACATTGTCAGGGAACAATAATAATAATTCAGGAAACGATTCAGACAACTTAATTACTGGCGCCAGCGTGTTAAAAATTGAATGTGGTAACTCTTTTTGTTTACATGAAAACCATCCAAGCATGAAAATAAATGAGTCATCGGAATGTACGGGTAATGATTTGCAAAACTTGTGGTCGTTAGATCTTTTGGGAATAAATGATGATAAATTGATTTCTGCTTCCGATCAGGAAATAATAAATAAATTTGAGAAACAGTTAGAATATAAACAGGGTCATTATGTTACTCATTTATTATGGAATGATCATAGTATTGACAAATTTGAGAATAATTTTGAAAACGCTAAACGCCAATTCAGTTATTTGAGAAAAAGATTAAAAGCGGATAAATGGATTTTCGAGCAATATAGGCAGATAATCACAGAACAAAAACAATTGGGTATCGTTGAAGACTGCGGCCGCACAAAAAAGGAGTATTTCGCTCCACATAGAGAAATTGTAAGACGGGAAAAACAAACATCAAGGGTACGAATTGTTTTTAATTGTTCCAGTAGAGTATCGGGGTGTAAATCTCTAAATGATTGTCTCGTAAAAGGGCCATGTCTTACACCACCAATTTTGGATGTAATTAATAGATTTCGAATGTTTAAGATTGCGTTTTGCGCAGATATTGAAAAGGCGTTTTTAATGATAGAAATCGCGGAACCCGATAGAAATTTTCTAAAGTTTTTATGGTTTGACGAGGATACCGAGAATTATAAAATAATGCGAATGACCAGAGCTACATTTGGTTGTACAACTTCTCCTTTCTTTTTAACGGCAACAATTAAGAAACACATTAAGGAATATAAGGAAATTTATCCGGATAGTTATGAAATGTTAAATTCAGCTTTGTTTGTGGACGATTTGCTTTATGGTTCAGACACCGCAAACAGTGCCTATGAATTAACTTCTACTGCGGTAAATATTTTAGCAAAGGCTGGAATGAAATTAAGAAAGTTTAGTACGAATTCACAGAAATTAAAGAACATGTGGGATAAAAATGATTCTTTTTCGGAGGTAAATAATGATAGTGTAATAAATATTCTTGGATTGGTGTGGGATAAAGATAGTGATAAATTAGGATTAGCTTTGAAATCTATAGTTGAAAATTTGGATATATCGGTATGTACGAAAAGATATGTATTACATACAGCTGCAAAATTTTTTGATCCTATTGGGATTATATCTCCCTTTTTAATTAGGATAAAGTGTTTTCTTCAAAGAATGTGGGAAAGAGGTATGGATTGGGATCACGAATTGCCGGATGATCTTAAGGGAATTTGGATAAAGTGGTGTAACGAAATTAAGGATTTATTAGAAATTCGAATAGATAGATGCTATTTCACGTATGTTGATTTGAAAAATTCGCGTGTAGAACTACATATTTTTTCAGATGCTTCACCACTTGCATATGGTTGCGTTGCATATTTTCGGGTTATCAGTAATGATAAAAAATGTTATGTAAGTATGATTATGTCAAAGGCTAGAGTTGCGCCGCTAAAGAAACTAACATTACCAAGATTGGAGTTAATGGGAGCGGTGATAGCAGCTAGAGTAGCGAAATATATTTGTGATATATTTAAGGAAATTAACATCGAGAAATTTTATTGGACAGATTCTACTATTGTTTTACACTGGGTGAAGGGATCGGCGAAACAATGGAAACCCTTTGTTAAAAATAGAGTAGTTGAAATTCAGGAATTGTCAGTACCCGAAAATTGGTCATATTGTAATACAAAGGATAATCCCGCAGATTTAGTTACTCGTGGTATTAGCGCAAATGCGTTAGTTAATAATGATTTTTGGTTTAAAGGTCCAAAATGGTTATCTGAGCTAAATGGTAAAGGTAATGATATTGGGGAAAAGGTAAACACGCAATATATTACCGAAGAAAAAAGGAAAACACCTGAAAAAATAATTCAGTTTAAAATCTGTATAGAAACAGTTGAACCAATATTGGATCTAGAAAAATATAGTAACATTTTAAGAGTCCTCAGAATTACGGCATGGATAAAGAGATTTCTTAACAACGCGAATCCTAAAAACGAGAAAGTTAGCGGTCCATTATCGGCAGAAGAAATTGGTAGTGCGCAAACAATATGGGTTAAATATACACAGAAAATTAGTTTTCCGAATGAATTAAACTGTTTGGTAAATGGGGAACCTATTTCTAAAAATTCAAATTTAATTGAGTTCTCACCATTTTTGGATTCCGTAGGAATAATGCGCATCGGAGGAAGGCTTCAGAAATCAAATTATTCCTTTAACGAAAAACACCCGATCCTGTTGCCTTCAAAGGGTAAATTAATTGATTTGTTAATAAAAAATGCGCATGAAAAAGTTTTTCATTTTGGCATTAATGATACATTAGTACAATTACGGGAGGAATTTTGGGTAATCAAGGGCAGACAGGCAGTAAAAAGCGTATTAAGAAGATGCAGAATTTGCATAAAATTTAATTCTAGAGCTGGAGCCCAGATATCAGCTCCGTTACCTGCAGATCGTATCAATGAACAAAAGCCATTTGCAGTGATAGGCCTTGATTTTGCAGGCCCTTTATACATCCGAAATACGGATAGCAAAATATATATTTTGTTGTGCACATGCGCTATCACAAGAGCAGTGCACCTAGAATTGGTAGAGAACCTTTCTACAGAAACATTTTTATTGGCCTTCAGAAGAATAGTAGCAAGGCGGGGTCTTTGCCATACGGTTTACTCCGACAACGCACGAACCTTTCATCGAGCTGATATTGAGTTAAGGCACATCTGGAAAATAATCACCCATCCCGACGTTAAAGATTACTATAGTAGTAATAAAATGAAATGGAAGTTTATCATGGAAATGTCCCCATGGTGGGGAGGCTTCTATGAACGACTTGTGCGATCTGTAAAAACTGCCTTAAGAAAGGTGGTTGGCAAAACCACTTTAACACACACACAACTACATACAGTTATATGTGAAATTGAAGGGTCAATTAATTCCCGACCCATTACATATACATATGCAGACTCAGGAGAACCTTCCCCAATTACGCCAGCACACTTCTTGGTAGGTCAGCGACTTACTACCTTACCTATCGTGCATATGAAACCACATGAGCTTCCTGGAACTTCGGCAACGTATATCAAACGTTTTAATCAAAAGGAAAGAATATTGGACCAGTTCTGGTCAAGATGGAAGAAGGAATACCTTCTACAGCTCAAAAACGCCATGACAAGTCGACACTCCAGTATTCGTGAATATACTCCAAATGATGTTGTGTTAATCCACGATTCCAAATTGCCACGGCACTTGTGGAAATTGGGAGTAATTACACAAGTGTTTCCCGGTAGAGATGGAAAGGTTCGTTCTTGTGAGTTAAAAACTTCTACAGGAACATTGAGACGTCCTTTCCAGTTGATTTATCCAGTTGAAATTTTTGAAAAAGACTAAACAAACTTTAAAAAACTTTCATTTAAACTATGACATTTGTGTGAACTTACAATTTGAACTATATTAGATATAGAAATGTCAGATATAATTACAATGGGAAAATGAACATAAAGTTAATGTTCATCCGGGGGCCAATGTGTAGTTTATTGGTCTAATCTAAACCTGTAGATGGCGCTGCGCGCCGATATTAATGTTCTGTTTCTTCTTTTCTCTTCAGTGTGTTCTTCGTGTTCGTTTATGTTGTATGTAATAAATGTGTGTAGCCGTAATTTGCTCTCCTATTTTTTTGGAATTATGTCTTGAATTCAACTCCAATGAATAGACAGGAATCTACAGAGGCCGGCAGTCCCCACGAATCTGGACCGATAAGGTAAGATATTTACCTTATTTAAATATAATATTCTGAAATGTTTATTAATCATTATATATGAAGGATATATCTGAAATGAGTCGCCAAAGTAGCGACGTATGTGCTTGAATGATGATTTTTATAAAGTCGTTAAGAATTTTAGCGACAACCCGCTCTCCTACGCTCGAAGACGATTAACAGTGTGGTGACATAACCACTCGGCCACGGAAGGGCCCACTCTGGATTTGAAGCCCGACGTTTTGTCGCGAAGCCACGGTGTTGAGTAGCTTTTGTTGCAATATTTCTTTCTTCTTTCTTCCTTTTTTTTTTTTTTTTCTTTATTGGTTTTTATGTTGACTTTAATAAAAATGTTGAAAAAAAAAAAATATTTATTAAAATAAGTTGTAGCCTTCAGGGAAAGTGTAACTTTTGATTAGTGACTTTTAGTTCCCCATCATACTATAGGTATGGGGAACGTAGGTCATCGTGAAAATTTTCGACCTCGGATTTTTGACTTTTTTACACGTTTTCAGGTGTGAGGAATCCGAAAATGACAAAATTTGTATGGTGTCTGTCTGTAGGGTGTCTGTTAGTGTGTTAGTCCGTTAGTGTATTAGTCTGTTAGTCTGTTTACACGATATCTCACGAACAAATGATCGCAGAGAGGTCAGATCAGTTTTAAAATATTACTTTCGATACTGGCAAGAACCCTATTAATTTGCAACATTCGAAATGAAAAACTTCGTAAGTTATTAGAAATTTACGATTTTCTTAACATGGGAGAATAGGACAAAAATTAACTTAAACGTGCATTAAATGAAAACCTTTTTACTATAAAAATGTCAGACCAGTTTTAAAATATCAGTTTTGATGCCGGAAGGAACATCATCAACTATAAATAGGCTACTTTGAAAATTTCGCAAGTTATTGGAAATTTACGAATTTCTTAACATGGCTGTATAGGGCAAAATTTCACATAAACGTCAATTTGGAAAGATATTTTCATCGTGAAGATGTCAGTCTACTTTTTAAATATTATTTAGGACACTGGCGGAATATTAATGACTATGAATTTTCCAATATAAAAATTTCCTAAGTTACTGGAAATTTACGAATTTCTTAACATGGCAGAATAGAGCAAAATTTCACATAAACGTTAATCTTGGAGGGATATTTTCATCGTAAAGATGTCAAACCACTTTCGAAATATTATTTAGGATACTGGCATGAAAATCATAGACTATGACTTTTCCAATTTAAAAAATTCGTAAGTTATTTGGAATTTACGATTTACTTAACATGCCAGAATAAGGCAAAATTGAGCATGAACTTCCATTTTGAGGATTATAAATACATTAGACAACTTCAAAATGCATTTATGATATTGGTTTGAACATGATTGAATACAAATATTCTAATAGGAAAATTTCGTAAGTTATTCGCAATTTACGATTTTATCAACATAGCGAAATTGTAAATTTTTCATATAAATATGAATTTTGAGGATTATTGCATTGGAAATAGTAGCATGAAAACTAAACAACGGAATTGACCCTGACAAAATAAATTAATAGATTAGAATAAGATAAATATATCGAAATGAACGGTGGATAGCCTATTAGGCGGGGATTTCATTCTGTCACTGTATCAAGCTTTGGACAAATTCATTTCTTTGAACATGATTATAATATTTCTAGCACTAGAAATTTATGAGAACATAAATATGATGGGGAACTGAGCAGAGTCCACCTGTGCCAAATAGTTTCTTTCACATTAGGTTCAGCAGTAGATTACCCTCCATATACAAAGTTTTCCTCTTTATATATTACAGTAGATTTATTTTTTACCGTATTATTTATGTTTATGTTATCTGTCAATTCTAATGTATAAAGAGGAAAAGTTTCTTCGTGTGTGTGGAGGGTAATCTTTAGAACTACTGAACCGATTATTATTATTATTTTTTTGTCCACTAAAAACTTTTTTTTTTTTTTTCAGCAACGCTGTTTCTGAGTGCTATAGGCCATAATTTGTTTTGATAAAATAATTTTTTTAATTCAAAATTTCAATATTTTATTAAAATCCCCATAAAAGTCATGAAAAAAAAAAAAAGAAAGAAAGAAAGAAATAGTAATAAATAAATAAATAAATTTTTATTTTTATTTATAAAGCTATATAAAATATAGTGATTCAATTCTTTTGAAAATTCATTTAAATATAGTGACCAGCAAAGTGGGAATAGCTTGCTAGTATTAAATAAATTTATTTCTTTTTACATCGGGAAAAAAAAAAAAAAAAAAAAAAAAAAATATATATATATATATATATATATATGATGTTTTTATTTTTATTTATTTTTTTATTTTTTTGGTAGTGATAAAATGGATTTATAATGAATATTATACCCCTCGTTTTTGTAAAAATGTGTAACCTTTTCCTTACGCATTACACTTGAATTCTATAAACTGTTCATTTTTTTTTTTTTTTTTTTTTTTTTTTTAACACGCTTTTATTAGCTTCACCTGTATGTATGTATGTATGCTTGTATGTATGTTTGTATTTAACACGCTTTTATTAGCTTCACCTGTATGTATGTATGTATGTTTGTAAACTCTCTGGGAGCAAACAAAAAATCTATATTGTAAAAAAAGACTTTCCCTACGTGAACGCCGTGGCGTTGAGGTATAGCTTCGCGCTACGAACCTAAAGGTCTAGTGTTCGATCCCAGTCAGGGGAGATTTTTTTAAAAATGGTTTTTGTTTAATTCTAAATTATTTAAATTAAAGATTTAAATGTATGCAAATATTATGGTGTGTCACTCACACGATTTTCTCTTACCCTGCATTTTAATACTAAGATAGATATTTTGTGCTTTTTAGTTCACATTTCTATAAAAGCGTGTTCTTTAATTTTTTAAAACTATAATGTTATTTTTTCTCTTTTCCAGTTAGAGGTAGACATTCAGTGTTTAAATGGAACGTCGTGCAATGATGGCGAGTGTTGCATTCTTTATCGAGATCTCAATTTTACCTGTAAATCACTTGGGGATATAGGTAACAAAATTCACTCCATAACAAACAGTTTTCAATTTTGTTGGATAGCGTTAAAAATGTTTTATGATTTAAGTATTTAAAGTTCATCATTTTTTTTTTTTTTTTTTTTTTTTTAATGCTTGTTCTAGATGATTACTGCTATGCAAATTATTCAGAAAAGAGAATTATGGAAGGATTTTTTTCTTTTGATTGTCCATGTCAGGAAGGTCTGAGTTGCAGCAACATCGTAAGTAATCTGTGTAAATTTCACCAACAATTACCTCCCTGTTCTCTGTCTCTCTCTCCCTTTTTTAAATATGATCTATAAAATATAAGATAAAGCTAGGAGAATTACTTTAATACTATAAATACAGGTTGGAGATTAAGAGGTAAGATAGCGAGTACTGTTTTGTACACATATGTTAAAAAATTCAAATTAGGCTTCGGAAGAGTTTTATACGATAATTAGTTCTGTGTGAGGGGGGCTACCGCCCCCCTCAATCCCCCCGTTTCATTAATGTACAAAAAACAAGCGATGAATATTTAGCTTAAAACGTACATTATTTACCATATTTTTATGAGGAATTTATTTCAATTCCCGAACATCTTTCCTGGAAATGGTAAAATATTATTAGTAAATCACAGCCACTAACAATAAATAACTAGTGTGTTGTGGCCACCGCACGACTTTCTTCTATATTTTCCTATACAAATTCACTCAGTAATTCCCCCATAGACGTAATGTATTTGAATACTTTTGAGTGTCCCTGTACACGAACCATTTGCTTCATCTCAACGAAAAGCTTAGTGTAGCATCCTTATATGACACACATTTAGAATACCGAGTTTGGAATTTCTGCTACTATTTGTTCTTGAGATATGCTGATAACAGGCACACAGACAAACACACAAACCATTCGCTAAAAACATGATTTTCGTATTCAGGGGATCTGAGAACATGTAAATATAACAAAAACTCACGTTCGAAAATTTGACCCTAAAACAATACTTTCTCGGGGTAAGAGAAAGTAAAAATCAAAATTTTAATTGTTTGTTAAACTGTTGGTGCATAGCTTTGAAGTGCTCCCTCTTCTACACATTTCTATTACTATTTTGTTGTTATACTACGATTTAAAACAACAGCTGTAATAAAACCAAGAGAGCTATTTTGCGAAAATCCCGTAAGAAATCGCATAGATAAAACATGCATGTTTGCGTACACACATGCCTCTCTCCCTAGGAAACAAAACTTATCTTAATCCGGCAGGACGGGCGCGGTGTGTTTTGACACCCCATGCCTGAACATTTTTATCTGCTGTCTCTCTCTATAAACAGAAGTGGTCGGGTCCTTCAGTACCTGCCTCGAAGGTCATCTTCCGTGCGGAGCGTATGAAAATGGCAAATTCAGACTCTTTTTCATTCTTATATAATACTCAGAAATTGAAGCTATATGTAAAAACTGCAAAAAATCTAAAGTTTCTGATCTATGTACACCCTAATTATAAGGAAAATTAATGTCTCAGTATGCTTATACTCATTAATGTATCATTTATAGTATAATAAATATTGTAAAGAAAATAATTAAGTGCGCCACATGGGAAAAATTAAGTTTTTCGAATAAGGAGGAAAAAGTTGTGTGCTTTTAATTTATTTTCTATTAATTTTTAAAGTTAACGATAATTGGTTATTTCAGTTATTTATTTTCACGAGAAAGAGTGTAATCATCATGAATTTCATTAACACATTGAATTCTACGGATTTTTTATTGTATTTATGTTATTTAATATGTTTGGGGTGCGCTGACACCCCATGCCCGTCCTCATGTTACGTTTCACGGCGCCCGTTCTGCCGGTTTAAAATTCATACGGGACTTAGGCAATAAATCTTAAATTCTACTTAACCTTATAAACGCAGTTAAAGATAAAAGGGTGGGAGGGGTTATCATTAAATTGTATTCCCTGTCCCTCAGACCCAGAAAAATGGATATATATGAAATATGATAATTTAACAATTTTCTAGAAATAAAGTTTAAGAAAATAATGTTTGAATACCGGGTACATGACACTTTGGTCCCGCCGTTTTGGTCCCGCCACTTTGGTCCCGCCGAATTGGTCCCACCACTTTGGTCCCGTGGAAATTTTGGTCCTGCCGTTTTGGTCCTGCCGTTTTGGTCCCGCCGCTTTGGTCCCGCCGCTTTTTTCTCGACATTTTGGTCCCGATATCAGGAATAATAAAAGTATTACAGAAAAAGAGCGAAATTCTTTTTCATATTTCGAATTTTTGTCGTTTGACTTGAAAACATGGGGGTAGGAAAATTATTATTATTATTATTATTATTATTATTATTATTTTGCATCAGAAATTTGTAGCATAGCTGCCAATATTTTAATTTATTCCGGAGTACTTTTAGCCCCACTTTTATTTCGCACCACTTTATTTATAGAAATTTTTTTTACACTATATAACGTCGATAAAATAAGACAAAATTACTTTTAAAATAAAAGTGGTACAGAATAAAGGCGGTGCTAAAAGTACTCCGGAATAAATTAAAGTATTGGCAGCTATGTTGTAGTAACAAATAAAACGGAAAAAATGTCTAAAATTTTGAAATTCAGATTTTTTCTTTGTACGATAGAGGAAAAAGGGCAGCAAATACAAGAGGGAACTTCGGGCAAAAGAGAACTTAGACGAATGTTTTCAATTGGAGAGTTGAATATTTACAACACCTTTGTTGAAAATGATGTAACTATAGAACACATGGAACAGAAATTTATTATTTCGGATCGAATTTTGAATGATAAAGGTATTAGTTATCAAGCGTAGATCTAAGCATTGTTAATTTATCTAAGTCTGCAAAGTTTCAGTTTAAATAAAATACAAGGTTTTTAATATAAAACACTGTAATGCGGGTCTTAATTATCACATTCACATTTAGAGTGCTCGAATACAAAATTTGTAGGAAATCAATGCTTTATCGAAGCATCTCGTAAATGTTAGAGTTTAATAATAAATGAAGATGCGAGGAACCTAAATAATGATCTCAGGAATAATTTGCACAGATCTGCTAAATTTAAGTCATTTTCTTCTGTGTCAATCCGGATATATTTGTCAAACACAGGAAATAGTTACATATCACATAGAATTGGAAAAGCATTTTTACTCCATTATAACCCCTTACAACATTGTTTAAGAAAATGTCCATTAAAAGCCCCACAGACAGACATTTTCTAAAAACTATTAATTCGTAATCTAGACATCCCAAAACATGTAAATCCATCAAAAAACGGAGGTCGAAAATTTTCGCGAATCCAATACTTTCTCTATATTACATATAGAAGAAAGTAATAAAAATAAATAAATAAATAAAATGTTCGTAACAAAATTAGTACAAAATTCTCCGAAACTCAATAGCTAGGCAAGAATCGTAATATCCAAAATTTATATATTTATTTGTAAGATATTCCTTAATTAAAGATATTCTAAGAACAATTTAAGTTTCCCGTATCAATAAATATGTTATCATATTTAAAAACTGATATATATTTTAAAAAATTGGCGGGACCAAAATGCCTCGGGACCAAAATGGCCAGGGACAAAAATTTCCTCGGGACCAAAACGGCAGGACCAAAATAGCGGGACCAAAGTGGCGGTACCAAAACGGCGGGACCAAATTGTCCTGCTTCGTTGAATACCAATGAGAGGTATGGGGATCATTCCGTGATCCCCATGCCTCTGAACCCCATGCCCCAAAAAGGGCACTGGAAAAGGGGCACTTTTTCAATTCACAAATTGCAAAATAAAAAATTTTAAATAATGAATTTAATGAATGATTTTCAATTGATTTGGTACAACATTCATTTAGCATATACCTGCGGGAAGGGGGGAGTGACAAAAAAGCAGATCGAAAGAAAACAATTTCTTTTTATATCACCTTCTTACCGATTTTAATGAAACTTTTTATAATCACGTACAATTTATAAAAAAAAAAAATTACAATAAGTGCCAGACATACTTGGGGTGGGATGATTAAAAAGGGGGGGGGGGGGGAGCAGAGGAAAGGAAAATAAGATGATTTTTTATATCACCGTTTTGCCAATTTTAATGACATATTCTATAACTATCCCTTACTTTTTATGAAGATCCCAATGAGGAGAGGGGGGAGAGGAAAATGAAATATTATCCTATTTAAAATACCCTATTATCGATTTAAAAAAAAAAATTAATCAGATACAATATGTGAAAAAATTATACAGTAACTGTCAGACATACTTGGCGGGAGGTTAATGGGGGGGGGAGAGGGCAGAGGAAGTAAAAATTAATTTTATATCACCATTTTAACTATTTTAACGATATATTGTATGACTATTACTTTCTATGAAGATCACAAAGAGAAAGAGTGTATCATATACCGAGGGGTGCAAGGAGGGCAGATGGAAATAAAATACATTCTTCTTTAAACTACCCTACTATCGATTAAAAAAAAAAAAAACTTTGTATAATTATGTACAATTTGTAATAAAAAAAAAAAAAAAAAAAAAAAAAAATAAAATGTTAGACATACTTGGTGTGTGTGTGTGTGGGGGGAGTTAAAGAAATGGGGGCACAGGAAAATAAAATGATTTTTCATAACACCATTTTACCGATTTTAATGATATAGTTTACAACTATCACTTACTTTTTATGAAGATTACAATAAGTGTATTATATATCAGGGTGTTCAAGGGGGCACGGATGGAAGTAAAATATATTTAAACTACCCTATTACTGATTTTAAAAACTTAGTGTATCTTACTGTTTCAGAAAAATTACAGTGAGTGTTATACATATCTGTACGATTTGCTAAGAGGAGGGGCAGAGTGAAGAAAATGGTTGTTTTTATATCTCTATGCTGCTTATTTATATGAAACTTTGTACGACTATCACTTACATTTTATTTAAAATATAGTGAAAGTCACCTGTAGTTGATAAGTTGGGGGGGGGGCTAATAATGGCAGGGCATATGAAAAATAAAATAATCTTTTTAAACAACATTTATTATCGACTTTTTATTGACATTTTGTGTAAATATCACTTACTATGAATAAAAAAATTACAGTGAAGTTTTAAATGTCATTGGGGGGGGGGGGGGAGGGAAGTACAGAAGGAAAGAAAATGAATGTTTATACACAATATTTTACATTTTAATAAAATTTATTATAAATATCACTGAATATTCAGGAAAATTTACGTTGATTTTTATTTTTACTTCCATTACCTTACTACTGTAGGTAATGTAAGTATTGTATTTGGTCCAAAAATTCGATATCGAGATTTCACCTGATTTACACGTTTTAAGGTCCCCTTAGTCCAAAAAAGTGGTTTTTGGCAATTGGTCAGTGTGTGTGTATGTATGTATGTATGTATGTGTGTATGTATGTATGTATGTGTATGTGCATATACGGAATCTTCTGGCTATCATATCTCCGAAACTAATAAAGACAGAACTACGAAACTTCAGAATTGAGACAGGTCTGGTGTACCGATGAATTTTCCAAAAAAAAAAAAAAAAAAAAAATGAAAAACCGGAAGTGGTACCGTAAGTCCGTATCTCAAAAACGGCTCTAACGATTTTCTTCAATTTGCTCTATTAACACTCTATTAGATGTCCTTTTGAATGATATAGTTGGTTAGTTCAGGAAAACTGATAGGCGTCCTGTATAAATAGCTCAATTTCAGGTCTCGCAAGCGCGTTCCTTTAAAAACCGCTGTACAGATTTTTTTAAAACTTGCCATATTAACTCACTTTTAAATATCCTTTTGTATGTAATTATTGTTTTCCGGTCAATAATTGAGTTTTGGTAAAAATTGGTATCTCAAAAACGGCTCTAACGATTTTCTTGAAAATTGTAATATAAATCCATTCCTTTTTCATGTATTACGTGGTTATTAGAGGAAAATTGGACTGTCACCCTGCTTAGGTAGGTTAGTTCTAAATCTCGGAAATTGGTGTTTCAAAAAATAACTCTACCATTTCTGATCACATTATCTCCTGGCTGTTTCACACCAGATTTTTATGTATCAATCTTTGTGGCTATGCGGGAAGGGGGGAGGGGAAACAAAAGAGAAAAATGGTTGCATAAATATAACAATGTTACCAATTTTAATTAAAAATTTTAAAACTATCACTTACTTTTAATAAAAGATTTCAAAGAGCGTTACATATACCTAGGAGGGGTGGCTGAGGGGGAAAAAAGATTGTTTTTAAATCACTCTGCTTTATATTTATAGGAAATTTTGAATAAATATCTCTTATTATTTATAAAAAATTACAGAGAGGATTACATTACCCAATGAGAGCAAGGGGCCACATGGAAAGAATATATTTTTATACCACCTTCTTGCAGATCTAATTAAACTTTGCAGAAACATATTACTTATCGTCTATGAAATATTACAGTGAGGGTTACGTATCAGTTTCTTTGCCTTTCTAAGTTTGTATGCAAAAATTCAATGTATGATTTAAATCTTTAAAAAAGCTACTCAAAAATGGAAATTACTTCTTTTAATCTGTCCCTTTTGTTCCCCCTCCCCTATGTAGAAATAAACTTTCGCTTTCATTGATGTTTAGCATGAGTTTTGCAAGGAGAAATTAAGAAAAGTGCCCTTTTTTCTGCGCTTTTTACAGTTGCTACTTGCAAAATACACGTGTGCTTGCAAACGTTTTTGGAGGTTAAGGAGCAGACAAAATAATTTTTTTTTTAATACCATAACATAATTTCCTTTTCGCTCCCTTTTAGAACCCCCTTAAATAATTTCGAAGACACGTGTCTTTTACAAGCAGCTATAGTGAAAAGTGCCCTTTTTTTCCGCGATCCAGATAAATCGGCACTTTTCTTAATTGTTACTTATAAAATACTTGCTACATATGGACGATAGCAATTTTTTTTTATTTTCGCGAAAGGAGAGGGGGGGGGGGGGAGATGGGACAGATTAAACAAAAAAATTCTAATTTAGAATAATCTTTTACCAATATTTGATGTTAGTTTTAATTGATGTCTGATATTAATAATGCATTGAATTTTTCCATACTAACTTAGAAACTGAAAGATACTGCGATATGTAGCTCTCTCTAGAAATTTTCGTAAACAATAAATGGTATTTATACAAAATCTCCTATGAATAGGAAGCAGTGTGATCATCAATCAGCAAACAGGTGAGAACAAACATATTTTTCTCTCTGCCCCCCCCCCCCCCTCTCCCCAGGTATAGGTAACACTCACCGTAATTTTTCAATAAAAGTAGGTAACAGTTGTTGAAATTTTAATTAAAATTGTTAACATTGGGATATTTATACAATCATTTTTCTCTTCTGCCTCCCATAGCCCCCCCCCAAGATATTAACGTAAATTATCCTACAAATTAAGTGATATTTATAATAAATTTTATTAAAGTGCAAAGCATAATGACACAAAACATCATTTTCTATCTTTCTGTCTCCAACCCCCCCCCCCCCCTCAACCCAGACATATGTAACTTTCACGGTAATTTGTTATTAACAATATATAAGTGAAATTTGCTTAAAATGTCAATTAAAAACATCGATAATATGCGTTGTTAAAAAATTATTTTATTTTTCAACCCCCCCCCCCCCACACACTTGCCCCCTTTTTTAACTCCAGGTAACTTTCATGATAATTTTAATAAAAAGTAAGAGATAGCCCTACAAGTTTCATATAAACAGCTAGCCTGGTGATGTAAAAACAACCACATTTTTTTACTTTTCCCTTTCCCCTCTTAGCAACTCTCAACCCCCCGAGATATGTCTAACACTCACTGTAATTTTTTTTTTTTTTTTTTTTTTTTTTTTTTTTTAACAGTAAGTAACATACACAAAATTTTATTTAAATCGATTCTAAGGTAGTTAAAAAAATTATTTTTTATTTTCATCTGCAACCCCCCCCCCCATATATACCCCCCTTATTGTGATCTTGATAAAAGTAAGGGATAATTATAGAATATTTCATTAAAATTGGTAAAATAATGATATAAAAAATCATGTTACTTTCCTCTGCCCTTTTCCCTTTAGTCCCCCCCTCCCCCACTCACCCATTCCCAATTATGTCAGACACTGTAATTTTTTCACAAATTGTACGCGATTATACAAAGTTTTATTAAAATCGGTAAGAAGGTGATATAAAAACTATTATTTTCTTTCGATCTGGTCCACCCCCCTCCTTCTCTCAGGTATATACTAAATGAATATCATATCAAATTTACCGACATTTCTAAAAACATAATTTGAAAGTACTTCTCTAAATTCATTATTTCATATTTATTACTTTACGATTTGCGTATTGGTAAAGTGCCCTTTTTTTCTGGGTGTCCTATTTTCCAGGTGCCTTTTCCGGTGCTTTTTTTTTTCAAGGATCCGAAATAAGCACTCCTGGAAAAAGCACCACGGAACAAAGCACCTTTACATGAACTATCCACAAAAGGAGACCATTAGTGTAGTAAGAATTCTATATATTAGTGTAGTAAGAATTCTATTACGGTGTTGCGGGTACATCAAAAATAAAAATTACGAAATGGAGGTATTAGTAAATAACTCTTTTGAATCTAACATTTTTAATGATATGATTGATAATTCATTCTAATAATTCTGGTAATTCATTACTAAATAATTCGACATTTTATTCTGGAATGAAAATCATTGTTGAAATACTTTAACAGGTCTATGGTGTTCATGCTGAATGAGTGATTTTTTTTTTTTAAATTCATTTCTTCGTATACAATAGTCATATATATCCCCCTGTACCGTCTATCCACCTGTGAACAATAAATAAACAACTGAAGCTGTCACACATTTCAAAACTGACAAACATGCCAATTCCTCTTTTAAAAAATTATCTTTTACTGCATGTCAATTAACACTCAGAAGCAAACACCAATCATCAGTGTACTGTAACACAGAATTTTTGGAAAAATAATTTTATAAATTTGAAAATAATCTATACTTTACATTTGAACCCATCTTATATATAATTTTAAAAATTAAGTTTTTATTAAATAAATTTAAATAGTCTAATATACTAATATTTGAATAATGATAATAATAATAATAGCAATAACTATTAATTGTTATTATCAGTTATACATACATATATATATATATGTATATATATATATATATATATATATATATATATCAATTATGTAACAACTATCTTTATTATTAGTTATGTATAATTATTAATAATTATTGATAATCATTAACAGTTATAGTGTTTCTAAGTAAAAAAAAATATCTTTTAAATTGATTTTCTAAGGAAAATAATATAAAGCAAATGTTATCACAAAAAATAAATAAAGAAATAAAGAAATAAAAATAAATAACCAAAATCCAACACTTCAATTGCAGGGGATATTTCATCTAACTTGATTGGCAATGTAACTCTGTTAATTAATGGAGAAATTAATTTTTTAAATTACTCATTTTCTAGGGTACTTTTTTAAATTCTGTTTTCACGTTTAAAAAATATGCAACCGTTAACATTTTTATCATTTTCCAAATATTGAATTTTAGATTTTTAGTATTTAATTTTAAAGCCAAAAAGTGATAAAAATGATCTTATTTAATTTTTCGCATATCACACCTTTAAAGCGAAATGTTATTATTATTATTATTATTACTATTATTATTATTATTTTAACTTTTGAAAAACAAGAAGCATTTTAGGGGCAGTAAGTGGTATTTACATAAAGTTTTCTTTAAATCGGTAACAGAGTGGAAAAAAAAAAAAAAAAAAATCTGGAGTGACTCCACTCGACTTTACGAACATTGAGTAATTAACAGCTTTGTAGATAAAATAAAGAAAGAGGAGTTGTTAAACAAACAAAAGAGAGAAAAACATAATAGAGTGTTAGAGTATTTTTCTCCATATATTACACGATTTTTTTTTTAACGCTACTGAACTTTAGAGCCCATAGGATCATAATGATAAAGAATTTTTCGTTGTGTCCCTGTAAAAACCTATAAATGCTAGATTCACCAAAATCTTATAGTTAGTGCAACAGTGATTCATATTCATATAAATTTTCAGCTCAATTGAATAAAACGTTAAGATGCTATCGCACTTTTAAAAATTTGGACCCATAGGCCATAATGATAAAGATTTTTTCTTTGTGTTCCTGTAAAAAAACTGTCAGTGCTAAATTCACCAAAATCTATACAGTTAGTGCAACTGTGACCTATAACATGTGTATAAATTTTTTGCTCAATTGAATAAGGCGTTTAGACGATATCACACTTTTAAAAATTTGACCCCATAGGCCATAATGATAAAAAAATTTTCTTTGTGCCCCTGTAAAAAAAACTATAAGTGTTAGATTCACCAAAATCTATAGGATTCGTACTATGGTGACTTACAATATACGTACCAACTTTCAGCTTATTCGAACAAAGCGTTTAGACGCTAGCGTGTTCACTCACATACATACACACACATACATACACTGTAAAAAATGCTGCAGTAAAATTACGGGCAAAGCCCGGTAGCAGAGATTCCAGTCAAAGCCCCTAAAAATACATTTAGACGATGAATGATGCATCGCCAGTAATTTTACGTTGTGATGAAACATACAACCAACCTGCAAAAAAAGTAGCATTAATAGCATTAACCGTAAAATTAAAAGTTAAAGTTTCGAATGCTTTAAAAAAGTTTCTTACAATTATTACACATGCGTGCAGGGAGAAATCCACAACACTAAAAAATTTATTTATTTTTTTACACGCAAAAGCTAATTTATTAATGATCATTTGAAACAAACCGTCTTGGGTAGCCCGAGATTCGAACTCACAACCACCTGTGTCAGAGACCAGCGCTTTGCCAACCACGCCGTTGGGAATCACAGGCGCTTTTCTTTACAAAAACAGATAAAGTCAACATCAGAACTGACTAGTTGATAAATTTTGTCATACGCACCAAAAGACCTCTGGAAAACTTTTTAAACCGATTTACAGAACAATGTGAAGTAACAAATCTTCAATTACTTTTACAGAACTAGCTAAGTGCTTTATTTTTATAGAAATTTTTTACAGTGATTAAATTGTTAACGTTCAAACTATGCATAAAGATTATTTTATTTTAAGACTATTTTAAAATCTAAATTTGCTATTTTTAACAATATTAAGAAGTCAGTCAATTCTCATATTGAAAAAACAAAAGCCTTTTTTTTTTTTTTTTTCCTATAAAGACTACGATATTGAATTTTGTGAAAGAAAATATAACTATATTTCGAAATCATTTTTTTTTTTTTTTTTTGTAAACGGACTGGATTGGATTTGGGAATAAGGCCGATTGACTGCTGTAGGTCCTAGACCTGAGGAGGAGTGCGCCCTCCGAGGGGTCCTATCCCGTATTTACACAAGTTTCGGAGAAAACCACGGACAATTACGAACGGCTAGGCCGACGAGTGCGACCTGTAATCGAGCCCTGCATCTCTCGTCTACCAACTTTGAGCGCAGAACCGCTCGGCCGCTGGTGGGCCTCTTTTATTCGTAAACACTAGCACTAAAGAGGTAGTCTTATTTCAAGGTTCTCATTAGAGGTAAATAATGGGTGAGAATTTCTCACCCTTTTTCAAAAACAAAATGGAACTTTTGAAAACCATGTGAGATCTCTGAAAATTAACCGAGACGCAGAATAAACTTTGAATAATAATAATAATAAATCTTTTACATAAATACAGAGAATTTGTATCTCCAATTAATACGATTTTTTTTCATTTTTTTCGAGCTTTATGGTTTCAGTAGTGGGTGCAAAGAAGGAATAACTAGAGCCTTATTCTTGTTTATCCAAACAGGTTTTCATTATAAGGCCGATTTCAAACTGTGTTTATGAAGTGTTAGGCGTATTTGCACTTTTTAGAATAGCAGAAGAATTTTTTTTTTTTTTTAAAGCTGTATTCCATTGAAGAGAGTACGCCAGCGGCCGAGCGGTTCTGCGCTCAAAGCTGGTAGACATAAGGTGCCGGATTCGATCCCAGGTCGCGCTCGTCGGCCTAGCCGTTCAGAGTTTTTCTTGGTTTTCTTCTAAACTTGAGTAAATACGGACTAGGACCCTTTAGAAAGACCCATACGGAGGGCACTCCCCCTCTGACCTAAGACCTATTGCAGTCAATTGGCCTTATTCCCAAAATCCAAATCCATTGAATGAAGAAAGGACTAAAGTATTTCGAGAGCAGAACCTGCTATATAGGATGTAATGTACATATCTGATGGTCTTATTCAGCTAAAAAAGCTTTGTTTTTTAAGAGTGAAGATCATACATAATAATCATAAGACTTACCTTGAAATGGTTAATTACATATTCGTTTCATATTGAAATAAACTTTATTTTAGCATATTGTAAAAAATGCATTGTGGAAACAACATTAAAATTTTTGTTTCTAAGGCTTAACTAAAGGGTTAAAAGCAATTAGGATGCTGTATGCTTAAAAAAAAAAAAAAAAAATTAAAAAAAAGCGTTTAGTGGATGAAACAATTATTAGGTTGTAGTTTGTGTTTTAGAAATCTGGCTTCAAATCAAGAAACCATTTTAGTTTTCTTTTTTAATGTTTTCATGTTAATAGACAAAGAAAATCAATTTCATCAATATCAATTACTCAGTTTCAGTCAGATGGAAATTTTTTGAATTAAATTAAGAAAACAATAGCTTATTAAACCCGATGGATGTTTCTATGCGTCATGTGTGCATAATTAAACACATTCAATTAGTATAAATAACAATCATAGTTTGAGTTTGAAAATAGAATTCTCTCTTGATGTTACTGAAATGATAGCATTTGAGGAGATTTTCTCATACGAAAATGGTTTGGTGAAAGATAAGAGCAATTTGCGTAGATTAATGGCTTTTTCTCGTAAAAAATCAAAAAATTATACTTTCGAAACATCAATTTACGGGCTACGACCGTTTAGCTAGCAAAACGGTCATTTCCCGTAAAATTATACGGTTATTTCCTAAATTATGCTTCCAAAACTTTAATTTACGGATTATGACCGTTTATGTAGCAAAACGGTCATTTCCCCTAAAATTATACGGTCAAATACCATGATTTTACATTTTTTTTTTTTTTTTTTACAGTGTACACTCACACATGCACACATCATCGTAAAAACAGTGAAAACGGACTCGGGGAACCTCGAAACGTATAGAAACATCAAAATCTCAAATTCGGATTTTTGACATGATTACAATACTTTCCTCACTATAGTGTTCGGAAAGTAAAAATCTATGTGCATCACCTTCTTGGTCTCCTCAGCTATACATAACACTCAATGGGATTCATATATATATCAATTTTTGAAAAAGTTTTCAATAAATATTCCTCTGACCCCTCCCCTTTCCGTACTCTAATGTTTTCATAAATAGTAAGTGATTATTATACAAAGTTTCATTAAAATCAGTAAGATGGTGATATAAAAATTTTTGTTTTCTTTCAGTCGTCTCCTAGCAACCACCCTCCGACCTTTCAACAGATATATACAGTCGGTAACAAAAGTGTCCGAACACTAGCAAAAATTTCTATGTAAAAAAAGTACACTTCATACGGTTTTGTTAAATAAATCCTTGTCGAATTATGTTTTTAGACTGACTAAGAACATGATTCGATGAGGATTTATTTAACAAAACCGTATGAAGTGTACTTTTTTTACATAGGAATTTTTGCTAGTGTTCGGACACTTTTGTTACCGACTGTACTAACTGAATGTTGTACCAATTTAATTGAAATTTCTAATTTCTAATTTTTCTTCTAAACTTTGACTTAAAATCAATACTTTATATATAGAATATATCTATTATATTTCTATGAAATGTAAAAAAATTCAATAGTTTTTAATGATAATTTTAATATAGATAATTATAGATATAGATATTTTAATATAGATAAGTTTTTAATATATAGTTTTTAATATAGATAATTATATTGTGATGGCCTAATATATCACGGTGGTCAAACAAAGCTCAAAAAATGTGATCATTTTTCATTTTAGTATATGTTTCGCAAATCGCTGGTGCCATTTTTATCGGTGACATTTTTTTTCCGCCTTTTGTACCCTCTGCGGTAAAGAAAAGGGGGAGTTTTTATTTTTCTGTGCGATTTTTTCCTGAGCGATTTTTCCCGAATGCGATTTTTTCCGCCTCCCATTTTGCGCAATCTCTCCTTATAGGATAGAAGAGATTACGCTTAACTTTAACTACAATTAAATTGTTAACAATGATAATTGCACTTAAATGATTTTGGTATAAGGTTTTTGCAAACAAATACTTTTGTATGATATGTAGGTATTTCAATTTAATGCTTAGGGGAAAAAAATTAAAAAGAATTAAAAAATTTTATTTATAAAAAATAATTTAAAGAAACAGATAAAAAAACAAGATTAGATAATAAAAGTAACATTTAGTTACTAGATAATGTTTAATTTAAAATTAATGAGGTTTCTTTTCTGTTTGAACCATTTCTTGTTTGTTGACGTAATCTGTCGTTGTCTATAATCGTTGCACTCGTTGTTATAAATAATGCAACTTTATTCCAACCACATGCCAAAAGTAAAATTTATAAACGAGTGCATGGGAAATCGTTTGTTTTAAAAACATTTTGTAATACTACCATTCTATAAAAATTTCTAGAAAGTGTTTTGAAAATTTAAGCAAACATTTTTGAAAGCGAGACAAAATAACCCCGTTTAATCTCAGACTACTGAAGCAATGAACATGCAAATTTAAGTGAGCACTCCTCTATCGATATTGTAGCACTACCTGGAGTTTCAGAACGCCCATTGTACTCCTTCTTGCCGATCCCCTATATGCGCAATCTCTCCTGGCTTTACATTAATAAATATATACATTGTCTTTATTTTAATTTATTTATTTATCTATAAATTTGTTAAAAGAAAATAGAAAAAAAAAGTAAAGCAACTGATACTTCCGCTCTCTCTTTAATATACGTGACTTTTTTGCTTCTCAATTTATACACAATGGCGAGATGGCAGATTCTGTCGTTGTCATCGCTAATTATAATGACACTTGTTGACCTCACTCTAACCTTGAAATTATTTTAAAAGACGCAATTTATCTCTCTCTCTCTCTCCACATATATATATATATATATATATAGTATAGATATATATATTTATACACTCTAAGACACACACACACACAAAAAAAAAAAAAAAAAAAAAAAAAAAAAACGCATCAAGAAGGAGTAATGCAAATTGAACACAAATTGATATGCATACATGTTTTTTTTTTTTTTTTTTTTTGGTCTTAGAGTGCATTTTTTTTTTTTTCAAAAGTTTAAAACTTTAAAAATACATTTTAATTAAAAACATTAAAACATAAGACAGACGTTTCGGCTAGAACACTAGCCCTCGTCAGTGTCAAACATACAAGCACAAACAACATTTACAAAAATTCATAATACATCATAGCAAGATTAAATATTCAGGAGGAATAGCTTTAGCCTCGTTCAAGGCGAGGGCTAGTGTTCTAGCCGAAACGTCTGTCTTATGTTTTAATGTTTTTAATTAAAATGTATTTTTAAAGTTTTAAATTTTTGTATTTTTTATCTCATTTTAAATGTTACATTGGTTTTAATATATTAATGAGACGTATAAATTATGTTTAATTTTATTAAAATAAATTCTATTATAAAGTAATATATTTGTTACTATCTTAAAAAACTTTATTAAGTAATATTTGTACATAAATTTCTTTTCAGTGCCATTAAATTTGGAATAAACAAACATTAATTAATAAATTTCGTTTAGATTACGTCTTTTCATTTATACGTCCTTTTAAGTCAGTCCCTTGAAAGACGTATAAACGGCAATTTACTGTATATATACATAAGATGTAGACAAAATGGAGTCATTATCCTTATTATTATTTTCGGATTTTTAATGCGTATTAGCGAGGAATAAAAATCTTAAGCAATGCCGTTAATTTCCGTACTGGAGTTTCAGAGAAATCCACAGAAAACCAAAGGAACACACCTTTATTCTTTTTTACTTTGCAGACTTTCGAATACCGATATTCCGCTCACATTTCGAATTTAGGACTTTTAACACTATTTAGCCCGCAATTATGCAAGTTTTGGAGAAAACCATGGAAAAATCAGACACAAATCTTTATATAACAATGTTTATATCAATTTTGTATCTCACCTTCTAATTAACATAATTTCATACGTAATATATTATTTTTAAAGTCATTTAAATTGGAATTGAAGAGTTCACGTTGCAAATTTCTGTTGCCAGATGAAACTTTGATATTTTAATAATTCAATATCTCCAATTCTGATTAGAATTAAATTACTTATCGGGAGTAGATTAGGAGACAGTAGGCCCCACTGGGTCGGAGATTTTTCACGATCAGAACTTTCAAGGGTCCTTTACACGGTGAGCGAATAGGTTGTTTCAAATCATGAAAAGTGAAGGGGCGCCGTATTCGCCACGGAGCGGAAATTTGCTACAGTTAAATTTTTAAAACCTGTTGCCACTATGAGCGAGCAAGATGTTGTAAGTTCTAAAATGGGGATAAGGTGTCACAAGCACCACCCAGCGGGACTTTGCTACAGTCAGAATCTCCAAAGATCATAACACGGTGAACGAACAGGCTGTTTGAGATACTAAAACGGGAAGAAGGCGCCGCAGGCACTACCTTACGCGAATTTACTACATTAAAACAATTTTCAATGAAACTATTTGCACTATATGTTAATAAACTGTTGTCGGTCCTGAAACGGGGAAAGGGTGATGCAGGCACCACTGAGCGGGAGTTTCGTACAGTCGGATTTTTCAAGGATCGCAAACCAGCTGGTCGCTGCAGGCGACTAGTAAATAAAAAATCTGGTATGAAACAACTACACGACTTCCATTACCCACTGTTACACGTATTATATGCATTTTTTGGAGATAATGTGATCAGAAAGCATAAAAATGACCTAATGAAGTAGACACCTAAAAATTTCCCTGTAAGAGAAACTTAATACACGTATAAAGACATACAAAATAGAATTTACATAGCAAGTAAAAAAAAAAAAAAAAAAAAAAAATTAGAGTTAATTTTTGAAACACCAATTTCCGAGATCTAAAACTGACTTACTTAATCAAGATTACTGTTAATTTTCCTGTAATAACCACGTAATACATGAGAAAAGATATATAAAATGGGTTTATGTAATAAGTTTCAAGAAAATCGTTAGAGCCGTTTTTGAGATACCAACTTTTACCAAAACTCGGCATACACAATTATTGACCAGAAAAAATAATTTCATACAAAAGGATATTTAAAGAGGATTAATATGGGGAGTTAAAAAAAAAAAAAAAAAAAAAAAATCTGTGCAGCTGATTTTTAAGAAATGCACTTGCGAGACCTGAAATTGAGCTATCTATACACGATGCCTATCAATTTTCCTGAACTAAAAATCTATATCATTCGAAAGGACATTTTATAGAGTATTTATATAGCAACTTTGAAGAAAATCGTTTGAGCCGTTTTTGAGATACGGACTTACTGTCCTAATTTCGGTTTCTGTTGTCCCACTTCCGTTTTTTCAATTTTCACCTAAATTTGGAAAATTAATCTGTACACCAGGCCTGTCTCAACTCTGAAGTTTCGTAGTTCTATCTTTAATAGTTTCGGAGATATGATAGCCAGAATATTCTCCACAAACATGCTTACACACACACACTGAACAATTGCCAAAAACTGCTTTTTTGGGCTTAGAAGGCCTTTAAATTTGCAAATCAGGTGAAAACTCGATAACGAATTTTTGAACCTAATATAATACTTCCATTACCTACGGTAGTCGGGTAATGGAAGTAATAAAATAAAAATTACAGAAAACACAGACAGTTTATTATAATGCTGAATTAGCTTTAATGCCAAACGTAGTACCTATGCGAAAAGAAAAAGAAAATATTAAAAAGAAAATCTATAATATTAAAACACAATGCATATTCTGTAAGACCAAACTCGTACGATCTGGGTATGCGCGAGAAAATTTTGAACCAATTGGGAACGGGAATATTCCTTTCTTTTTATGCAGAATACCGATGATAGATCAAGCAGACGACATTAATATTGATATGTCTATGGCAAACGCCTAATTAAAGCTCATTAACGCCTAACTAAAGTTAATTATTACTCCGTGGCTATATCATAAAAATAATTGACACGATTAATTCATATTTTCCAAGGAAGTATACCTATTAAAAACAAAGCAATTCGCGAATACGTATCGGTTACCATCGTATGCACTTTCGCTCGCCGAAAATTTCTTTACACTGGATGTGACGCTATCTGTTGTCATGTCAATATATTATACCATATTCTTAAAATAATGTTTTTTCCCATTTCTTAAAAGAAAAGAAAAAGGAAAGAAAAAATCTTTTAAAATTAATAAATTATCAAAGTTTATTGTTCTTTAAAAGTTAACTTTCATTAGTTGAAAACTTTGTTTAGAAAAGATAGAGATAAGTATTTAAAATCAAAGGCGGTTTTATTTTATTTATTTATTTAATTATTATTTATCTAATTATTATAATTTCTGATATTTCATTTCGATACTATATTAGAGTAAAAATAATTAAAATATTGATATTTTATACGAGTAAAAATTTACATAGTATAATTTATTATTAAAAATTTAATGAGCAAATTAATTTTCTAAAGTATTAAATTCATTCTTATTTATTTATTTATTTATTTTTAACAGTATACTTTTGTTGAAATATACTATTTTGATAGAATAAAGTGTTATAATACTATTCCAGTAAAAACAAATTTTAACTTTATTCCGATTTGCAGTTTATTTTTAGAATACAATAAATTAATATTTTGAATTATATCCAAGTAGTTTTACAAATATGGGAAATTGGGCAAGGGGTTTTAAACCGGTTAAGAGTAATGTGAAATATTAAAGCAAGGGTGTTTTAAACTTTATGCTGTGAAGAGATTTTAGTTGCACATCATCCGTCAAATTTTGACGGGTATTAACTAGTTAAATACTAAAAACATTAAATGAAATCTGAAATTGAGGTATGTTAAAAAGGTTGCGAAACAAAACTTTAAGAAACATGAAGGATTCTTATTATTTTTATTTAATTTTGGTAATGACCTCATTTATCCATATGCCTAAGTAAATTTAACATTTAATGTATATATAAATATATATATATTTGTTTATATTATTCGCGTGAAAATATATTTAATTAGGGGAAGCCGGGATAATAAAAGATAGGGGTTATAAGAGACGCAGTCAAAAAACCCACCAAAAAATATACTTAGACAACTTTAAAAATATGTAATATTAAGTATCATGTATATTCTTTACTACAATACACTTATTGAGAAGTTTATAACACATTTAGAATTATTTTTATACGACGAAAAAAAACCTTCACTTTGAACTTACCCTAAAAGTTCGTGACTTTTTCTAAATTTTTATTTAATTATTTAATTTATTTTTATTTGTTTATTTATTTTTATTTATTTTTATTTATTTATTTATTTTGTAGGTAAGATGTTTGGGATTTATTAATGTGTAACCTTTTGACCAAGACTATGACTTTTGATGTACAATTTTTTAAAACCTTGAAAGCATTCTTTATTTACATGTTCTAGACATGTTCCTTATTACCTCATTTTTATTTTTTGTGGGGGTAATAAGAGACATAAGTCTCTTATTACCTCCACTGTTAATTCCTGTGTCCCCCCATTGTAGTTCCTGTTAAATCTGCCTGACCAGTTTACAAAGAGTTTACCTAGTGTTAGTCCTAGTCTAAGTTTACCAAGAGAACATTTTTTTTTTTTTCACTTTAAATCAAAAAGTAGTTTTACTCATTAGGCTAGATATTTAGTCGTTATGATTATGTAAATTTATGTTTAGAATGTGTATAAGTTAGTATTTTTTTGTAGGTAAGATGTTTGGGATTTATTAATGTGTAACCTTTTGACCAAGACTATGACTTTTGATGTACAATTTTTTAAAACCTTGAAAGCATTCTTTATTTACATGTTCTAGACATGTTCCTTATTACCTCATTTTTATTTTTTGTGGGGGTAATAAGAGACATAAGTCTCTTATTACCTCCACTGTTAATTCCTGTGTCCCCCCATTGTAGTTCATGTTAATTCTGCCTGACCAGTTTACGAAGAGTTTACCTAGTGTTAGTCCTAGTCTAAGTTTACCAAGAGAACATTTTTTTTTTTTTTTTTTCACTTTAAATCAAAAGGTAGTTTTACTCATTAGGCTAGATATTTAGTCGTTATGATTATGTAAATTTATGTTTAGAATGTGTATAAGTTACTATTTAGTCATTTATACTTCATTACATAAGTTCATTTATAATTGCTAGAAAAATCTTTTATAACATTTTGTTCGCTTGTATACACTTCAAAGATACGTTTTTTTTTTTTTTTTTGCCTATTTTCGACTACACTTTAAAAAATGCATAAAATATTTCCTCTCCATTTTAAAAATTACATTGATGTTTTTAGTTAATCCCATAGGTTATGTTGATTATGCAGTACTATCATTAAGTACAATATTATATTATTAGGACCTAATATTAAAAGAAATGAATTTCACAAACACATTTATAACAGGTAATTTTCGAGAAAACATATTTTTTGAATGGTTGTAAAAATTAAAAATTATTGGCTGATTCAGAATTGTTTCCAGATGTCTTTTATTACCCCACATGATTTTACATTGCTATATATAGACAGTTACAAGCGTGGTCTCTTATTACCCTGTGTGGGGTTTTTAGAGACAAGGATTTAATGAAAAATTAAAAAAAAAAATAAAATAAAAAAAAATTTAAGTTCAAAAATCACCTAAAAAATCAAGAGGAGTGATGATTTTATCATTTAATGAAATTAATACGAGACATTTATTTCAAGTTATTTAGATTAATAGTATAGATTTTATAAATATTTTTTGTCTCTTACTACCCCTTTTGTCTCTCATTGCCCTGGCCTTTCCTATATGTCGAAAAAAAAAAAAAAAATAACTAGTTAACTTTTTTGGCAACAACTAAAAATTAAAGCTTTATGTATGTTTTAAAGCTTTATGTATGTTATGTATTTATGTAATTATATAAAAGATATAATATAGGTAACATTTTGCTTCCTCTTCACCTTGGGGATTGAATTTCTGAAATTCCAAAAATTGGTTTTTAGGTATTTGTGTTAGCTTTTTTTTTAATCAAAAATGTTACGAATATCTGTTTTTTTTTTCTTTGAGATATAAAGGTATTTGTGAAATCACGTTTTGTCCCCCCCCCCCCTCCTTAGGGGCCAAATCTCTAAAATTCCAGAAATTGGTTTTTAGATATTCATGCTATATTTTAAAGCAAAAATTTTACTGATATTTGTTTTTTTTCTATGAGATATGAAGTTTTTATGAAATCACTTTTTACGCATGTGGAATTACATTTTGCCACGTAACCCCTCTTATGGACCGAATTTTCAAAATTACAGAAATTGATTTTTAGGTATGTTTTAAAATAAAAATTTTACGGATATATTTTTTTTCTTTGAGATATGAAGGTTTTTGCGAACTCACTCCCCCCCCCCCCGCCCCTTGTTGGTGAATGTTGCAAAATCGCTTTTTAGGGGATTCTTACACGATATGTTCTATAACTTGACACAGTTTCGAGTCAGTGGCTGCAGTAAATTTTGCTGTGTGTTGATGAGTCAGTGAGTCAGTCAGCCAGTGATTTAGGGGGTGGAAGTACTCTTTTATACATATATCGATAAAGAGAAAATGCTTTTTTTTTTTTTTTTTTTGTGTGATTCGTCTTGAGAAAGTGTTGCATTAATCATTAAAAAATAAATAAATGGGTAAATAAACATAGTGTTTATTTTCCAGAGAACGACTATTTTTAATATCATCAAATAATATGAGCCTTACATCACCGTACTTAAAAAAAAAAAAAAAAAAAAAGAGAGACAGAGAGAGAGAGAGAGAAATAAAAATTTTTAACATTGCAAATTTTGCATAATTTCTTGTTAATTTCACATTCTGTGCAGTGAGATTAATTTTAAACTTAACTTTTTTTCAGGATAAATATCATAGAAGAAGATGTGAGGAGTAATAGGACCTTATCATAAAAGATCTTCGTGAGAAAAGATCAGAAATTTTGACTTTTACCTCAGTAATTTTTAAACGGGAGATTGATTTACTAAAGCACTTTTTCATTTATTGCTGCACAATTTCAGAATATGTTTTGTAATTTTTTGGTTACTTGAATTTGTTGGAATGTGTTTTTCCTTTTGTATAATAAAGATAATCAAGAAAAAATTTAAATATCACTGAACGGTACCTATGTATACAGCCCCGTCTAATTAGCATAGTGGCTCGTGGACCAAAAAGTGATTAAATTACTGTTGTTGTTGATTTCATTTTAATAATTTAGAATCTCATAGTCAATTATGAGCGTTATAACTTGAGTATCGATTTTTAAAATCATAAATCTGTGTTTGCATTGTTGATCTGAAAAATTAGGATTAAAAAGAAAAAAAATCTGATATGTTACAGCAACACGACTTTTATTATCCACGACTGTATATATTGTAAACTTTTTTTTAAGGATAACGTGGTGGGAAGACACAAAATTGGTTTAACTAATGAGACGCTTACCAGCGAATAAAAAAAAGAAAAAGAAAAAGAAAAAAAATCGCTAAATCCGCTTTTTGAGACACTCATTTCCGAGATCAGAAACTGAACTATCTAATCCTGATGTCTATCACATTTCCTGTACCAACAAGCTAATGCATTAGAAAGAATATCGAAAAGATGGTTTAGGTAGAAAATTTGAAAAAAGTCGTTAAAGCCGTTTTTCAGATACCGAGTTTCTATCTTATTTCCGAGTTTCACCAAAACCTACTCAACTAATACACACAAAACGCATCTAAAAGGGAATGAATAGGCCGAGTTTGAAGAAAATCCGTAGAGCAGATTTTAAGACAGCCACTTCCGAGACTTGAAACTGACCGAGTAAATCTACGTGCTTATCAAATTTTCTGTAGCAGCTGACTAATACATATGAAAGGACATCAAAAAGTGGGTTTACAAAGCAAATTTGAAGAAAATCGTTAGAGCCATTTTTGAGATAGAACTCATCTGTAAACATCATCGGTAAACTCATCGGTAAACTCATCGGTAAACTCATCTGTACACACCGTGCATGGTTTTATATAGGGTGAAACTATGAGAGACTGCGCCCATTGCGGATAGGCGAGAAAGAGTAAAGTGGGCGAGCTGCTACTCCAGGTAGCTGTACAACATCAATAGTGTGGAGTGCCAAAGCTCTCTACATAGAGGGCTTTTTCTATGTAGAGGGCTTTGGGAGTGCCGACTTGAATGTGCATGTTAATTGCTTCAAGAGATTCATGTATTCTAAAAGCTAGACTCCTCCCATCACGTTTTGTATTATATGCGTTAATGTATAGTTTATTTATTACGTAGACAATAATTTATCTTTATTGGTATCATAATATTATAGTATACAATCATTTGTATTTTGATTTAACAAAAAAAAAAAAAAAAAGAAAAGAAAAAGAAAAGAAATGTTAATGCAGAGAATTTTTTGTAATTAAACATGGAGGAGTTTATCCTTCAAAACACATAAGATATCTGCATAAAATGTGTTAATATTATAAAGCAATAGAAACACAAAATGTAAAAAAAAAAAAAAAAAAAAAAAAAAAACGGAGACAGGTCCGCCACGGTGATGTGCCCTTAGCGGAATGGGGTGAAAGGGAAGAAAGAGGAATAGAAGAAGCCGTGCCCTTAGCGGATATAAGGTGTGCATGTGGCAGATTGAAATATGTTATTCAAATGCACAAAAGAGTGCTTTCTATTGAATGTAGTATGGCTTAAGATTTACAGAGTCACGCAAAAATATTCAGTTACACTGAGGGTTATTATTGGAAATTTTCTGAATTGCATTTACATTAAGCTTTTATTCCAAGATTTTTAAAAATGTGAATATGATTAGAATCAGTATTTGTATTTGTCTATTCTATTGTTCGTTTGTCCGCCTCCAGCGTCCGTAAGTATATTAAGAATTTTTTATTTTTACTTTCCTCGATTATATTCAATAGAAGAAAAAATTGGATTCGTAAAAACTTTCGACCTCGGATTTTTCATGGATTTACACGTTTTGAGAGGTCTATAACCCGATTTGATTATTTTTAGAAAATGTCTGTCTATCCGCCTCTCTCTCTCTCTCTCTCTGTGTGTGTGTGTGTGTGTGCGTGTGACAAAAATTTAGTGGCAACAGTATCTCCGGAACTACTGCCCAGAATTGTATATAAATTTACATGTAGATGCACCTTGAGTTAAATTAGTTCCTATCAACTTATGGTACCAACCACTCAACTGGTGGCGCTGCTATACAGCGATTTCCACAATTTAAGGGGAAGGTATATCTCAGGTTCTATTGCGTATAATCAATCGAAACTTGATATGAGAAGGCCATTATGAGACATTATGCTGATTCAATTTGAATGCTTATGGACCGACAAGTGCGCTGCTATACAACGATTTCTGCAATTTAAAGGAAAGCTATATCTCAGGAACTGCACAATACTGCACAGAATATTCTCAGAATACTGCATAGAATTGCATATAAATTTATATGTTGATGCACCCTAACCTAAATGAGTGTCTGCCAAATTTAGGTGTCAACCGCTCCTCATATGGCGCTGCTATACAGCGATTTCCGTAATTTAAGGAAGGCTATATCCCAGGTTCTATTGCGTATCGTCAAACAAATCGTGATACATGTGAAGACCGTTATGAGACATTATGCTGATTCAATTTGGATGGTGGACGGGCCAGAGAAAAAAGGAATTGCAGCAGGTCAGCGTGCCCGAGATTATGCAAGTACAAATCTAGATGGCAGACTCACATGTGCTCACAACGTGGTTGCCAATGGAAGAAAATAGAACTCCTACATAGACAGGCTAACGCATCCGCCATTTTCCAGCCCACAAGACCGGCTGACGATTTATTATTGGTGGTTTTTCGGTCATAAATTGCACAAATAACTCCAGAAAAGGGCACAGCCTGTTTATATTTTCTTCTAAGACAGGAAGAGGGAAAAAGTGGATTATAAATTGCAGATGTAACTCGTGGATACCCGGAGCAGGAGCGCAACTTTCTAGCGTAAGATTTCCCTTATTTTCAAATTATTTCATTTTATTTTCAAAGTTGTTTGACAATTTTAATATGAATAATGAATGTACTGTTTTTTTAAGTTATTGTTTTAAAATCTTTTAAAATTAACTTTAATATTACATTTCTTTTAACGTGAAGGGTTGCAGTTTTGAGAATGTTGGCGATGTTCTTAAAATTGCCAATTTGTTTGTTTCGGGATAAGAAGTTCTAGCTCCCTTGATCTGTATAGAAGTTTAAAGGCGATAACAACGCTAATCGGGTAACCTAGCTTTTTCTACCGTCAACACTTTCCCAGACGGGCTAGAAAATGACGGACGCTGCGCCAGCTCTTATCATATAGGAGTCTTAGAAGAAAATGCTGTTATCCAGTATTAATGGCCACGTGATGCGAGTGTATCCGTCATCCATAAACACCTACACGACCGCGTATGTCGCGCCTCGTCAAATAGTTGGTCGCTGGTGTTGCGTGTTCAGTGAAGGAAGGCAGCATGTGAAGGATAAAGGTCAAGGTGGGCCCATTCACGATACAAAATAACATTTTTAGAGTATAGAACAGGGTGTTAATAGACAGCCATTTCGGTACGTCGCTTCAAAAACAGTGCTGAGGAGGAGCAGGCTACACAGCAAATCCTTGTATCGCAGGGCTCGGATTTATACCAGAGAGGTTTCTCCAAACAGATTGCACGCTACGGAAAATATCTCAATGCCGGTGACAACTGACAACTAGTATGTTGTGGCCACCACAAGACTTTCTTCTATATTTTCCTATACAAATTAACTCAGTAACCAAAAAAAAAAAAGAACGATTTTTTTTTTCAAAGTTCTTTTCGTTAAAAGTAAAAAGAAAAAAAATCAATAACTTTGTTTTAAATTATCACATATTTATAGTTCAACCATTCGTTTGAAAGGTATTGACGAGACCTTTCGAAAAACACCCATCTTGAAAATTTACCCCCCCCCCCCCGGGGGATAGGGGTACTTCCCAACAGGGGAGGAAGCGATGCCCCTACATGCACAATTTTTTTTTCCTAATTAACTACTACTATTATCAATAATTCATATTAATTTTACAATCACAGGTTAAGAACAACTCTCATTATGTACATTTATACGAAATTTTGTCCCATACTGCATGTTAAAAATTTAGAAAAAATACGATCACAGCTTGTAATTAGTGCAACAGTGATTTATAATATTCATATAAATTTTCAGCTCAATTGAATAAGGCATTTAGATGCTATCGCACTTTTAAAAATTTGGTCGCGTAGGCCATAATGATAAAGAATTTTTCTTTGTGTCCCTGTAAAAAAACGGTAAGTGCTAAATTCACCAAAATCTATACAGTTGGTGCAACTGTGACCTATAACATATATACAATTTTTTTGCTCAGATTAATAAAGCGTTTAGACGCTATCGCACTTTTAAAAATTTGGCCCCATAGGCCATAATGATAAAGAATTTTTCCTGGTGTCCCTGTAAAAAAAAAAAAAAACTATAAGTGCTAGATTCACCAAAATCAATAGGGTTCGTACTATGGTGACTTACAATATACGTACTAACTTTCAGCTTATTCGAACAAAGTGTTTAGACGCTAGCGTGTTCAATCACAGACATACACACACACACATGAATATATCATCGTAAAAATAGTGAAAACGATTCAGGGCACCTCGAAACGTATAGAAACATCAAAATCTCAAATTCGGATTTTTGACATGATTACAATACTTTCCTCACTAAAGTGTTTGGAAAGTAAAAAATAGAGCATAATATATGTATATATATAAAGTTTGAAAAATAATCTTGCTCACACATCTATTAAAAAAAAAAAAAAAAAATTGGTAACAAAAATTTAAATGTCTCTTTTAAATTGTTATTTTCATATCTTAATTAATTTTAAAAATTCTAATCAAAAATTCGTTACATACAAGGTACCAAATTAAAGGGGCATTTTTTATGAATCCGTCTGTTTAAACAGCTAATCGATCGGACAGTTAGATTTTTTAAAAATTGTTCGAAAATTTTTAAGTTTAAAAATTTTTAATCTTTAAAAATTTTTAAAGTTAAAAAATTTTCCGAAATTTTTCCGTGACAGAAATCGTGTAAGGAAAGTTAATATGCGACCCGGATCGTGAACGCTTCAAAAATATATTCCAATTCATTTTCTTTTTAAGCTGTGGCGGAAAAGAAGAACAGTCAGAAAAATCGCGTTTGCGACCAGTTTGTTTTTGCTTTTTGTGCTGCGGGGAGGTGGTTGTTGAGACAATGGCATGTTTTTCTTCTATGTGCCTATAGAGCTTAATGCATCGGAAGGTGTATCAAAAAAAGGTTAATTTGGGTGATGTTGGTTGGTTAGCTGAAGTATCATCCCCGAAAGAATCATGCTCCCTGGACTCGTAGCTAGGATTATGAGATGAAAAAGAGTCTTGATCGAATGGGTTCGAACCCGATAGTACATGTACTTAAATCGCCGAAATTATCTGTACGTTGCTTGAAAATTCTAACTTGGTCGACGTTAATTGTAGTAGAGGTGCCATTAAAACCGATTCTGAGATTATTATTTTCTACGTTTTAGACTTTAAAAGGATCTATAAATTTTGGTCCAAAGTTACCCACTCATTTATCTTTTTATCTCGTTTATCCTCAAAATGAGATTCGAGGAGTATTTCATCGTCAACTTGTACTTCTAAAATGCGACGACGAAGATTGTAGTAGTTCGCCTGTTGCTTCTGTGCTTTTTGTAAATTACGTTGTACTTCGGGTAGCAGCGATTCTATATTCTGAATTATATACTGAGATGCATTCTGATTTATCATAATTAGTCGTTGGAATGGAGTTAAAACTTTTTGCCTCAAGCATTTCAACTGGGGTCTTACCAGTTGCATCACTGACTGAAGTGCGTATAGCATAACAAAAATGGTAGATGAACTGATTCCAATTTTCCTGATGTTGACCAATGTACGTCGAAATCATTTGAATTAAACATCGATTTACTCTTTCGGCCTGATTTGTTTGTGACCGATAAGGAACCGTAAAAACATGTATAATTTCGAGTTTGTCGCAGAGTGTGCTAAAAATATTACTAATAAATGGTTCGTTAACCATGGTTCGTTAGTATTTGAAGGGGGGGGGCGTAGCGAGAAATATAGTTATCAAAGAAAGCATTGGCCACTGCGTGTGCCGAGGCTTTACGCAAAGGCACAAATTCCACCCATTTACCAAATAATCTACCATAACTAAAATATATTTATATGAGGATTAGAGAGAGGATAGGGACCGATTAAGTCGACTCCTGGAATTTGATGAGAAATTCTACTTTAATAGGAATTAAGTTACCGGCCGGATTAATATTTTTATAATTATACATTTGACACAAGCGACAACTCGAAACATAATTACTAACCGACTTCCTCATTATTGGAAAGTAAAAGGCATCCATAAGTTTTTGATACGTTTTCCTAATACCTAGGTGCCCAGAAGTTGGTGGAGTCGTGAATCTCAAAAAGAATGGCTTGACGAAGAGATTGGGGAATTACAACTAGTAATTCGCCATTAGATGATAACAATTTAGAATAGAATAACAAGCCATCTCATAGACAAAATGATTGGGACCAGTTCATTGCAATAGCTGATGAAACTGCCACAGAAACTGACTTTGGATTTTCAAGATATTTTATAGATTATGCCAAATTCGGGATCGTTTTTCTGCTCCTGGGTTAACTGATCTTTTGAACTTAAAACTGATGCTGGCATGAGTGCTACAGCGATATTTGCATTATGATTTAAAGTTTGCTCAAGGGCGGAAGAGTTAACTTCATTTCTTGAAAAAACATCAGCTACAATCTACAATATTTTCAGAACCAGGGCGGTGCTCAAATTGTAAATTATAATTAGATAACTTTAAAGCCCATCGTATCATACGAGATGAAAGATTCGGTTATTCTCTCTTCTTCTTCTTCTTGTAGTTTTTTTTTTTTTTTTTTTCTTCAAGAAGCCTTTCCAATATTAATTTTACTTCTTCTTCATTATAGGGCTTGCTAGCCAAATTTAATATTTTTAGGTCAGTAACTCTACTGGAAGTATTTAATTCTATCCCGATCTCCTCACAGATTTGGATTAATTCATGTTTCCTACCTTTTGCCATAAACGCCATATTTGGAAATCCCAAACAAAACCAGAATGCTCTCAAAATATTAATAAATAATAATAATGACCATCTTCTGTCAGGAACGATTCCGGTTTAGACCGCTTCAAAACAGAGACTTTTGGTAGCCATTTTTTATTTTCCTTAGAAATGCTATGCATTTATATTTATATATTTTTTATTTTTTTATTAATCTGCATAAATGTTACATCATTAGAAAGATCTTTCAAAACTGAACATTTTTTGTGCTTGCACTTTTCCCTTAATCTCAATATGTAAAAAGATTTCAACGAAAGTTTATAACTACCATAGCAATTCTAAAATACCCATGGAGGATAAAATTAACATGTAATATAAAATTCAATCATAAAAATTATGGGCTAATACATCATTTTCTTGCAATCATGATAATGTACTTATCTGATATAAACAAACAGTTGTTTGTGACGTCATATATTTATCAAATTAGTTAAAATAAATAAGGTTACAAATAAGGTACCTAAGGTTACTTCGTTACAAATACGGTACCTTTCATTTGGTACCTTATTTGTAACGAAGTTTTGATTAGATATTTTAGAATTAATTAAAATATGAAAATAATTTCAAAATTGGACATTTAAATTTATGATTGTTGCCAAAAAAATTTACCAGTTATTGCTATATATATATATATATATATATATATTATGCCTCCCCCCCCTCAAAAAAAAAAAAGTATATATATATACTTTTTTCTTTTTTTTTTTTTTTTTGAGGGGGATGGGGGGGGGAGGCATAAAATAATGTTTTCACGCGAAAAATTTAAAAAATATTAAATTTGACCATGCATATAAAAATTACTTACTAAAACGAGTGGAAGAAGGAAGCGAAATAAGTACTGAGTTATATTACGATAAATATGATATATAATATGATACGTTATATTAGACCTATCGTCCTGGGTTAGTAGGTATTTTCGTTAAAAGAAATGGTTTGTTCGTTCGGTGCAACTTGCACATTAGTCCCGTCAGGTACAACTTGCACATTAGACCCGTCAGGTGCAACTTGTACATTAATCCCCTTTAAATATAGTGTCCAGCGAAACAGGTAAAGCATTCGTTGATTCACTACCTTAATTGATTACACATTCCGTCATTTTTGACGGGGTTATATACTAGTTGTCCCGTCAGGTTTTATAAATTTCATAAGAAAGAGGATAAAATATTTCTTACCCGACAGGTCTTGTTCTTTTTCGCCGGCTTATTCTAAGTAATCACAAAGTAGTTGAAATGAACACAGCTCAAGTTTCACGACACAAACGTTTAATTAGACGCACTATTTACATTTTATGTACATAATTGTTTCATTAATATCTGCAGCTATCACAATATTTAATATTAGCTGCCAAGCATTTAATATTAGCTGTCGAGCGTCAGAAGAACGCTCTTCCATATCCTTGCGGATTCACAATCCTTCTTTTTTACAACAGAAAAACAAAACTTTTTATCATCAGAAAAAAACATGTTGCCAATCAATAAAAAATAAAAATAGGCAGACGATCTCCAGTGGAAGAACAGCCCGCCTCCTGACGGCAAGAATGGGTCATCCTCCCACCTTTGATTCTGGCAATCTTGTACAAAATCAAACTAAAAAAGAGAAAAAAGACATATTAATAAACATTACATCAAGCAAAAATGAAAAGGAACAGAGAGAAAAGGAAAAAAAAAAAAAAAAAAAAAAAGGTAAATAAAGTTCTATCAGTCAATTATAAATTCAGTCTATCTGGAGCTCTAATGGATCTACCCCTCCTGGTAAATCGTGGTTTTTCGTCAGGTATCTCAACGGATTTCTTGACATTCTTTGAAACAGTTCTAGACAGTTCAGAGGGATCAGGGCATCTTTTCGGTGTAGAACGAGTAGGTATCAAAGTTCCATTTGCAGCATACTTTGCACGAAAATCACTAGATTCATCAGAAGAGATCTCTAACGGATAAAGTCTTTGAACTGGGCGTATCAAAAACCCATTTCCTGTCTTGATTTTTGCCACTCGAACTATTCCGTCTTTACCAGGATAAGTTTCCACAACTCTGGCTAGTGGCCAGTTGATTCTTTTTTGATTATCATGACCGACGAGAACTATGTCTCCTACAGCAATTTTTTTGTCAGTCTTAGCGATACCCTTTGAATTTTTTAATTTTCCTAGATATTCAATTCTGAATCTTTTCCGTAAATCTTTCTTCAATTTTAGCAAATATCGAAGTCTTCCTTTTAAATTCACATTTTCGAAGTTATCTAGGTCAGGTAGACCAGTTTCTTTAATTCCTTGCAAAAACATGCTCGGAGTCAATGGAATTAAATCATCGGGATCCTCAGAAATAGTAGTTAATGGTCTGGAATTCATCAAACATTCGATATCACATATAATTGTGTAAAGTTCTTCAAAATCTAGAGCTGCTCGTCCTAATACTCTTCTCAAAATTTGCTTTGTACAGCCTATTAAGCGTTCCCACCAGCCACCCCACCATGGTGAAGCTGGGGGGATAAACTTCCATATTATGTTCTGTACTAGGGCTTCCTTCCGTATTTTTGCAAGTATAGGATCAGTAAATAGCTTCGAAGCTCCTGAAAAATTTGTGCCTCGATCACTGTATATTACAGAAGGTCGACCCCTTCTCGCAACAAATCTTCGCAGGGTTTGCAAAAATGCTTCAGAGGATAATGATGTTAATAATTCAAGATGTACCGCTCTGTAAACAGCGCAGGTGTACAGCACAATCCAACATTTTTTACCATTTTTCAAGTACAAAGGTCCGGCTAAATCAACCCCGGTAATTTCAAAGATAGCAGCATCTCTGATCCTGTCTTCCGGCAAGGCGGTGATTTCAGGCTGAACAGAATTTACGGTGAAGCGTTTGCATCTTATACAACGTAAGGTAACTTGCCGTATGGACTTTCTGCACCTGAGAATCCAATATTTCTCTCGGAGATGGTTCATTAATATTTGTACTCCTGCGTGGTTTAATTCGTTATGTTTCCATTCTATCAATTTCTGCACGATGTAATGATTTCCTGGTAAAATGATAGGCAAACGAAAGTCTGTATTATCTTTACTTCTAAGTATAAGAGACTTTACCCTTAGAAGGCCATCTTTGTCAACGGTGGGATGAAGTTTTCGTAAACGATCATCTATTCCTTTAGGAAAGTCTTCCCTTTGAACCATCTTTAACAGGATTAATTCAGCATGTTTAAGTTCTTTATTCGTAAGATCCCCAGAATTTCGTTTAGAATGATTTCGAAGATTCGAGATGAATCTGTATATCCATGCCGTAACTCTTAATAATTTCACGTAAGACGAGTATCTCTCATAAAACTTCTCAGTAGTTTCAGTACTTAGAGCAGAAATGATCGACCTTTTTTTCTCTGAATTGACAATCTGTATTTCGGGTGAGATTTCTTGTCTCGGCCATTGACTCGTTGGTGTCTTCAAAAATTCCGGACCCTCCCACCAAAGGGATTTGAGTAAAGCATCAGCATTGCAACCTCTTGATGGAAGGTCAGCTGGATTTAAGTTACACGGGACGTATCTCCAGTCGTTGGGATGACTCAAAGATCTTATTTCTCTGGTACGATTCAGCACAAATACTCCCCATGGTTCTTGATTTTTCATCCAGAACAATGCGTTCATGGAGTCAGACCAATAGAAAGTTTGAACTTGGCTGTCACAGAAGTCTCCTTTTATAGAATTCATTAATCTAACACCTAAACAACATGCTAATAATTCTAGTCTCGGTATGGGGACTGATTTCAAGGGTGCTTGCTACTCGAGCACGAGCTTGAACCAATTGACATCTCACATGAAAATTATTTTCTTCTCTGATATATACACAAGTTGCATAAGCGTGGCTTGATGCATCACAAAAAACATGGAATGACACATTTGTATTTAGAGCATGATTTTCTAATATCCTTCTAGGGATTCTAATGCCTTCCAAGCATTTTAATGCATTTTTCCATTTCAGAAATTTTTTCTCGATGTCATCTGGTAGCTTGGCATCCCAGGGCAGTTTCCTACGCCAACATTCTTGCATTATGATCTTTGCAATTAAAGTGACAGGACAGAGAAACCCAATGGGGTCAAAAATCTTACTTGCTAAGGACAGGATAAATCGCTTACTTAGATTTGCATTTTCGCACTCATCAAACTTTAAACTACAGTATAGAGTATCTTCCAGAATATTCCAATTTAAGCCCAAAACTGAGACAGTCTCTGGAAAATCTTCTTCAGGAATTCCGTACACACTTGGTGGTAGACCATTACCTATCCATCCTCTAAGATCAAAACATCCCGCTGACATGATTTCTTTAGATTGTGCCATAAAATTAACTACTTCTTCTTCGGAACTGCAACTTGTAACACAGTTGTCGACATACATAGAGATTTTAAGTTTAGAAGCAGTCTCTTGCAAATAATCTGGAACATTACTTAGGTGGAAATTCAGAGTAGCTCCTAAAAGAAATGGGCTGCAGTTTACCCCAAATACTACTCGACGATGTCTGTAAATCTTCACTTTATTAGGATCACCGCCCTCCCACCACAGAAATCTTAGAAAATCACAATCTTCTTCATTTATTCTTATTTGTAGAAATGCTTTGCGAATGTCTGATACTACCCCATACTTGTTCAAACGAAATTTATTCAAAATGTTAGGAATCAACTCCAAGTAGTTTGGACCTTTAGCTAGGCAATCGTTCAAAGAGTAACTGTTCTTTTCTTTTGCAGAAGCATCGAAAACAGGACGAATTGTTGTCGTTGAATGCTCTTTTATAACTGCTCTATGAGGCATATGATGGCAATCTATCTTCTCGAATTCATCAGTATTTACTTCTTCAATTATTTCTTCACCAAGCCACTGACAAAAAACTTCTTCATAATCTTCAATAAGACCCTTATTCTTCAGAGTCCTCACAGTTGATTTTAGCCTTCGTTCAGCAATTGTTTTGTTATCTGGGAGTTCTTGGTGTCCTTCTATCCATGGTAATTTTACAACATAGCGTCCGTCACCATCTCTACTTAGAGTTTTCTCAAAATGATTTTTGGATGCTTCTTCAAGTTCTTCTTTTGACTGTTTCTCTGCAGGATCCTTAATTCCTAGGACATCTAGTTCCCACAGATCAGAAATTTTTACTTCTCTAGCTAACATCGAAGTGACTACAAGGTTTTCAGTATCTTCAGTAAACTTCTTAGTGCGTCCCATAACAGTCCAACCTAGCCTTGTTTCAATAGCGGTCAGGCCGGATTTCAGATTCTTCAGCTTTCCTGTCATTAATTTGCCAGCTACATCTGCACCTATAAGGAGCTCTATGGGGTTAAGGCAATCTTCTAAATATATCCCCGTACCTGATAAATCATCTTCACACAGTTCTTGAGTGACCGGTGGCATAGTAAAACAAATTGTAGGCTGACTCAAAACTTCAAAATTGCAACGATAAGTTTCGCTGACATCAGAAAGGTAATCAGCTTTGTAAACATTGTGTGTCAAAGTATTCGTGTTCGAACCACCAAATAAGGAATGCTTCAGTTTTTCTTTTCTTATTGGCTTGTATCCAATCTTTTTTGCAGTGTTTTCTAAGATGTAAGACCTTTGGGAAGCGGAATCAATAATTTTTAAAATTCTGTTTTCACCTCTTAAATTAATCACGAGTGTCTGTAGCAAAACACTGGGAGTTGATGAAACATTTGATAATGTTGTATCTTGATCGGAAGTATTCTTGTCATTTTTAACCCTTTGTGCGTGCGCAGCTGATTTCGGATCATTCTTACAGAGAAGAGTATGGTGGGGTTTCCCACAAATCGCACAGTTACATCTACTTCTACACGAACTAGAAAGAAATGTGGTTCAATTTTAAACATTTAAAGCAGCCTCCCCGTTTCATAACATTTTGTTTTCTTTGATCATAAGTCAAGTTTGCTACTTTTCTACATTCCGCACTTAGATGTGGCTTATCGCAGAACACGCACTCTTACTCTCGGTTTTGTTTACCTTGGGACGAGGTTAAAAGTTCCATACCTGTTGGAATAATTTTATTGTATGTTAGAAAATTTTTAGATTTCATTGTGTTAAATTTCTTGGGTTTGTTTTCAAAACCAAATCCACTTGTCGCTAAATTAATTTTTTCTTCACCTTGAATTTCATTACGTAAAAGCTGCATTAAAGTTTCTAATTTATTAAAAGATTTATCTTCCGAACTAAGAGAAACAGAATTCAAGTGTCTTTCCCAAATACGCAAAAGATCTATTGGTAAACAAGATTCAACTAATGGGTATAACATTGAGGCATATTTATCGCTTGTTGCACCAAGCATTTTTAAAGATCGTAACTGTGTTTATAATTTATCATAAAGCTTCACAATTGGTAATTTATGTTCCTGATTTACAGTATTACTTAGCACAAGGCTTAATAATTCCCTAACATAAACTTCAATTAGTACATCTTCCCTGCCAAATCTTGTATGTAAACAATCAACCGCTTGTGAATAGTTCTCAGCTGTTACGGGAAAAGATTCTACGACTTCTCTGGCTCTAGACCCCTTTTGAGTAGATTGAAGTAGATACTGAAATTTATCTACCTCCGAAATATTTGGATCTTCATGAATTTTCTTAAATAATCCCCAAAACGATAACCAGTCCTTTAAATTACCATCAAACTTTTGTAATTCAATTTTTGGTAACTTAAAACTTCTTTTAGAATTACTTTCGTTTTCAAGTACACTTGAATTTAAATCCAAAGGTAAATTTATTCTACGTTCAAGTTTTGTTTTTAAATCAATATAAGTACTACTATAATTATCAGCACTTTCGATTTCGCTATCCAACATGGTCTGAGTACATTTTTCATCAACTTGTAAAATTTGAAGAATTTCTTTATCAAGCGTTTCAACTCTGGAATATTTTTCTTGTAACTGTGCTAAGAACCCAGCACAAGAATCGATGTCACAAGTTTCAGTTTCTAAAAGGTTTTTTACCTTTTCAGTAAATTTTGTAAAGGTACCTCGATAAGAACCGCGTAATTTAGTTGCGGCTTCCATAATTCAAATAAAGACTGATAAAATAATAAACAAACACTTCAAATCAAAGCTTCATAAAACGAGAACAAAAAATATTCCGAAATCGAAAGTAATTCTGGGAAGAAATTTTAGAATTCTAAATAATGTTTTGAGAACAAAAACATTCAATTTTCGAACACTTTGATTCAAAATAACAATTTTCATATAAAATAATAATCTTCTTTATTAAATCAAAATATGCAAAATGAATGTAAAATCAAAATATGCATTCATAGAATATGTATTAACATTTTCTTCAACATAAACAAATTCTTCATATTGTTCCAAATATCAAATGAGCAATTCAAAAATAAACATACATTTTATGTTTTCAAAATTATTCTCAATAATACTTACAAAAAGTATTTCAAATTTTTAATGTTATCTTCTCATAAAAATGAGATCATATTTCAATTAGAATAAATTATATTCTATTTCTATACTTTATTCATTAGAACAAATTAGAATTTATTACTTAGAACAAATTTTTCTATCGAGTCCCTGTGAACGGGCGCCATTAAATGTCCCGTCAGGTTTTATAAATTTCATAAGAAAGAGGATAAAATATTTCTTACCCGACAGGTCTTGTTCTTTTTCGCCGGCTTATTCTAAGTAATCACAAAGTAGTTCAAATGAACACAGCTCAAGTTTCACGACACAAACGTTTAATTAGACGCACTATTTACATTTTATGTACATAATTGTTTCATTAATATCTGCAGCTATCACAATATTTAATATTAGCTGCCAAGCATTTAATATTAGCTGTCGAGCGTCAGAACAACGCTCTTCCATATCCTTGCGGATTCACAATCCTTCTTTTTTACAACAGAAAAACAAAACTTTTTATCATCAGAAAAAAACATGTTGCCAATCAATAAAAAATAAAAATAGGCAGACGATCTCCAGTGGAAGAACAGCCCGCCTCCTGACGGCAAGAATGGGTCACTAGTAATAATATATAACAAATAAAATAGTAAAAAAAAAATACTTTATTCTTCTACACCTTTTCTTAAAAATTTGAATTTTTACAATCATGTAATCACTTTCCGAACATACAATACGCGAAGAAAGTATTGTAATCATGAAAAATTCTACTACGATATGTTGGTGTATTTATATATCTTGAAGTCTCCTGAGTGGATTTTTGTTATTTTTATGCTGATGTATGTATATATGTATGAATATGTGCATGTGTGAATGAACACGATAATGTCTAAATGATGTTCGAGTGAACTGAAAGTTGGTACGTATGTTACAGGTCACAGTTGCACGAACTGTATAGATTTTTATAAACGTACGACTTAAAGTTTTTTTTTTTTTTTTTTTTTTTCAAGGGACACAAACAAAAATTATTTATCATTTCAGTCTATCCACTCGAATTATTTAAAGTGTATTAACGTGTAAACTTTACATCAGACTAAAATATAAATAAGCAAACACGTTACAAATTACCATCTCAGTATTAATTATTGTCGAAATATCAGCGGTGTTGAGATTTAAAAACGTTTGGTGCATGCGTGTATAATATATTCCTATGCGTAAAAATATTCTTTATTCAGCATGCAGCTAATCTTTATTCATAACGTTGTTTCTAAAACGGAATTTAATTTGTTTTTAAAAAGCATCATTAACATGAATTAAATAATCAATAAACGTGATTCACTATGGAAATTATGTAATTTTCGGCAAACGCTCAATATCTATTAACTGACTGTTATTTTAAATGAAATAAGCACGATTTCTCTGCTCTTTTAATATCTCACAAAAGCGAATTATTAAATATAGAGATTTTTTTTTTTTTTTTTTTTTCGTGCCACCTAAATAATCCAAATAGCCCTACCCGTTTAAAATACCAGAAAAACAAAGTATGTTTATTTGGAACTCAATACTTCTAAAATTTTTAATTAAAATTCAGCCAAATAGGATGGTAAAAATACATATTTATAATAAACCTTTTTTTTTTTTCCAAAATGTTCAATTATTTATTTAATTTCACAGTAGCGATATGAAAGGTAATTATATTTGACTAAATTTCCATTTAATAGATATGCGCAGTTTTAGCCTCCTTTTCTATGACTACAGTGACTTTTGATAAACACTCATTTAAAAATAATTTCGTTTTTGTTTAAATTTTGCCAATTTTACGTCGTAAAAATTTCTCGTCCATCATCAGGTAGTCGTTTGATTACCCTTGCATAATGCCTATTTTACTAGAGGAGAAGTTTTTCATTCATGATATGTTAATTTATAATAAGTTGCATGCTGATATGTTATGTTTCTGAGGGGAAAAAAATGTTCAGCGTGGTTGAACCATAAATTATAAATTTACCTTCGGAATATTATTTTAATGAAAGTAGAATAAGATATAAATTACGACGATCAGTCATGCCCCAAACTAAAAACCCTTATTGGGGTTTATCAGGGCTGGCCGAAAAACTTAACTGCTATCACTAGCCTCACCTCCTTTAAAACAAGACCAAGGACCGTCATGTTCAATAGATTTTTTTTTAGGTGAGAGATATTCGTTCATAGTATGTTGATTAATTATGCAAAAATTTCTTTTTGCATAAATGCTTCTGAGAATAAATATTTATTAACGGAACCATAAATTCTAAATTTACCTTCGGAATACCATTAAAATGTAAACAAACTTGGATATATAATCTATGACGATGAAGACCTTGATAAAATTTCTTGTCATACGCATTCAAATTTCACATTGATAGGGTCAATATATCGAGAATGTGTTGAATCCTGGACAGATATTAATTACACTAATCTATAGAGATTATATGTATTGAATATTTGTAATTCATTTGAATAACTATGAACATTTCCCTTATTGGAACGTTGACACCCACCTGTACGACTGACGTACATAATTCGAGTATAAAGATGTGCAATTGAATGTTTTGCTTATTTTGTATCGGGATTTGCACCTGTTGATCACAAGACATAACAGCTGATTTAAAAATAAATCTTACTTCATATCAACATTATGTGACATAATTATTTCTTCTGTAGAGATTCCTAGTGTTTCATTTATTGAAACTGCAACTTCCTTATTGTATGTAAATGATTATTTAAAAACTGTTTAAAATTTTAAAAACAGTCACACAAAAAGAGTATCTTGGGAAAAATTGTGTGTTTTGATATTTAAACTTCATTTACCTATACCATTTAGGAACAAAATAATTTCCAATAAACAAGCCCTTTCAGAAAAGATGATTTTCTTGCCAAGCAAGTTCTTGTAAAATTTTACATGCTTTTTAGACAATTGTAATTAAGTATGCATCAAAATTCGGTTAAAAATACAATGCATCACTTTGTCTAATAACACATTTCATCTTTTCTCGAAACCATTATCCACAGGACTTACGGTTAGTCTTGCTATGTCAAATATCTAAAGCATAAAAATAAATGAAAACTGCGCACCGAGTGTCATTACTGTTGCTTCTCTTCCAGCGCTTGAATTAGAAGTTTACTCGATAATGCAAGACGGAAAACTGATGCACGTTTACGACGCTCTTCATATACGTATTCTCTCGGAAATTTTCCAAGCTCCCTACACTTACTATGTTGAGTCATAATAGCTCCTGATGGTGAATTCGGTAAGCCTTTACCCGATGGAAACTGGACTGGACTCATTGGAATCGTGAAGCGTTCTGAAGTCGATTTGGCAGTAAGCGGCATTGCTTTGGTTGAGAAATTATCTCATGTCGTCCATTTCAGTTATCTTTTCCTTTACACTGAAATGTCCTTCATGACTGATAAACCGAAACCTCTATCATCAGAACTAGCTTTGCTATATCCATTTTCAATAAAACTGTGGATTTTAATCGTAGCAGTCTTATTTTTCGTTTCGCTATCCTTGCGTGTTTTAACAAAGAGAAAGGAAACATATGGAACTGTACTATTCAGGGTAATCGGAAGTTTTCTCGAAAAAGACATCCATTTCGAAGTACAGAAATTGAGTTTTAGATTTCTTTTAGGTACGTAATTCATTTTTGTCCTCGTCATTACCAGGGGCCGCTTTACAATTTTGGCGGCCCAAAGCAATAGATTTTTGGCGGCCCTCTCTAATAGATATCACGGCAGGGCAGCTTATAGATTTCATGTGACCCCAAGTAAATTTTCTCACTGTGACTATCCCCCCCCCCCCACCTCCCATACAAAAGAAAAAGCTGCAATATTAAAATTCAACTTATTCTAATATTATAAGTTAATATAAATTTAAATAACATTTTTCTTTTCTTTTTTTTTTTTTTTTTTTTGGTAAAAATTGAATTGGATCCGGTGTAATTAGAAATAAGAAAAGATAAACAAGTTGAATCAAGCCTTTAGCTTTTCATACCTGACTGTGCTAAACGTTCGATTGGGAAAAAGCCTTAAAATTTCTGTATATAGTAATCTCCATTCTCTACATGACATCACACGTATTGATGTAGTACATTGAAACTACTGTTCATCAATACTGTTATATATGTATATGTGCTCATATACCATGTACAGCTTGTACCATAAAATGTTTGGCCGAAAATCTGAGTAAAAACTATTACAATGGAATGAAAAAGAAAATTTTTGCATGGCCAGAAGAAAAGGGAATTTGAAATCAGTCATTCCTTCACCATTGCTTAGCTATCAGATTGCGGCATGGCATCCAAAAACGGAGTGAATCTATCAAGTTGCTACATTTTTACCACCGAAAAAGTTCCAGAATGAATAATATTAAAATATTACTGTTATTATTATTATTATTATTTTAATTAGTTATTTTAATTATAATTTTAATCCTTCCATAATAAATGATAATTTTACATTAAACCAGATAACAAAAATTCGTTTCATTTTTTAAACAAGAACGAAAAATCATTAGGATCGCATATAGACTATTAATATTTTCCAACTGTATGCACTTGTTACCTCGTTTAAGCTTTAATGCACTTTGCCTACGCTATCACACAACGGAAAAAAATACAGACAGACTAACTGAATTTATAATCACTCCAAAACATTGTTGAAAAGTGTTAAAAAACCTTAACACAAGCGGAAATGCAGTTCTAGCAGTTTCTAATTGTAGCTCTTAAGTTCTTATAATGTGTTTGAATATTTTGGTGGGATCCTGTAAATCTTAATGCTAAACATACCATATTATACAGACTTTTTTTTTTTTTTTTTTTTATTATATGAATAATAAATCTAGATTTTAATACGAGTTTCGCAGTACAAAGTTTTTTAAATGCGATTTATAAAAATATATCTCATAGAAAGCAACTAACTGTCATTCTTTTGGGTGTTCCTGTACACAGTTATCCTATTTCTACCATTTTAAATAAAGGATATTATCTACAGCCGTGCTGCCAAAACCGAAGTCGACAACATTTTTGAACTTTATTGAAAAGAGTTAAAAATGCTTTCCTTTTCACTTTTGCTTGAACCTTTTCCTTAATATATATGTGAAATAAAATTTTTATTAATTCATTTCTTAGTGGATTGATTTATCAGATGAAATTTTGTGCTGGTTATTATTAATTGCAAACTAATCACTTTCAAACACAATTATACGAAGTCTTTTCATTCATAAACGAGCGATATAATTAGATATTCTTATATAGATACAGTGATACGAATTGACTGGTAGGGTTTAAGACCGATTGACTACTACGCTAAGGTCCGAGGCCTATAGGTAGATTGCCCTCCGAGGGGTTCTTTCTAAGGGGTCCTAGCCTGTATTTACAAAGTTTCGGAAAAAAACCACGGAAACTTACAAACGGCTAGATTGATAAGCGCGACCTGCGATCGAACCGGACACTTTCCATCAACCAGCTTTGAGCGCAGAACCGCTCAGCCACTGTTGAGCCTATGATGTGAATCAAAGTAGCGTTTAATTTTTCTGCACGAAAGTAAAGCCTTTTGCAGAAAAGACTATCTAAAGTCAACGCATGAAACAGATTTTCAAGACACCATAGGCGAGAAAAGATCGCCCTTATGTTATTTAAATTTACTTCTATTTATTTATTAATCTTAATTTACATATTTTACGTATTTTAAATCTATTCTTAAGACCTTTCTGAAATCTGAACTATTTTCTGACTTGTTTACGAAGTTATTTTTTCGCAAATGTACAAAACTTTCAGGATTTTTTTTTTTTTATTTATTTATTTAGATACTTATAAATTTAATAGTTTTTTTTTTTTTTTTTTTTTTTTTTCTTATTCTTAGTTCTTATTTTATTTTCTTGTTATTGATTATGGATGATATTTATATAAGGAGTTAGAATTTTAAGCTGAATGAGCTTAAAAATGAGGCCACCATGCGAAACTGTCAAACGCGTTAGTGATGTCAAGTAAAAGGGCTCCGAATTTTTCAGAATTAATAAAACTATCGTGAATAAATTCTGTTATTCTGATGGGTGGAGGAATGTTTAGGTCTAAAACCAAATTGTTCGGATTGAAATTGCAAATCATCCAGCCCCTCCTCATCATTTTCCCCATCCAATTTGAAAAGATCTAGCTTTCATTCATTACCACAATACAAATCAAAGCACACATTTATTAAAAGTCAACATTTTAATACCTTAACCAGAACATCAAATTTTAATTCCCAACTACGAAAATTCATCTTGGAAATTTTTACAAAGTTTTACTTTAATAACATAAAGAAAATTCTTAATTTACTTCTTCTATTTTAGACTTGTTCATAAATTCTGGTGGTAGTTTATTTTAAATGAGCGAAATTTCCTTGTCCTTGAAAAGGTTAAGGTGTTTTTATACAAAGTTAAAATCTTTAAAGAAGGTTACTTTAAATTTACAATTGAATATACACGTCATATTCCAAAAAGAGAGAGAGAGAGGGAAAAAAAAAAAAATCAAGAATTGATTTATGATTTTCGCTTTTCTTCCATCCATCCCCCCCCCTTAAATTTTGGGCATAGTTTCAATTTTTTTGGCGGCCCTCCTTTTCCGGCGGCCTTAAGCGACCGCTTAGGTTCGCCTAATGGTAAAGCGGGCCCTGGTCATTACCAACGGTTATAAAGCCAACTTGCTATCCTTTCTCACAGTTCCAACACTCGTTGGAATTCGAGATATTCAAGATTTAGCCAAAGCCGCAGAACAAAATTCAATCCGATGCTATGGATTCAAAGGCATGACATTTTCGAATGCACTTCTCGAATCGGAATTAAACGCATGGAGATCGATTGGGAAATGCTTGGAACGAAATGTGGATTCCTTTGGAGAACCAGAAGAAGTATTTTTCAAGGCACCTCCCAACAAAGCATTCTTTGCCGGAAAAGTTTATTTGATTCCATACGATAAAGAATACTTAATTTCAAGCGATTCATTTTTTAATATTATGTTGGCCTTTCCGATTTCAAGAAACTTTAAGTGTCAAAATCGTTTGAACAGAGCCGTTGAACATCTTTTCGAAGCAGGTGTATTCCTAAAACTAATGCAAGAGGAATACCTCGGCTTAGAATTGAGCTCGCCCCGTTTTATAGTGAGGGAGACGATTTCTCATAAAATATCAATTGGCGATCTTCAAGGAGCTTTTCTTTTGTTAGTTTTTGGTTACATTTTGGCCTTGGTTATTTTCTTCATCGAAATAGTCATAAATTAATTTTTAAATGAAGTATAGACCTTTTTTTAAAATGCTGAAACAAGAATTTAGCTAGTTTTTGTTATCAGCATGTATAGTTACGCTTATCAATGACTGATTCACTCTGTCACGCTTAGAAAGGCTAAGAGATTTCCTTGGACTCTTGTCTGTGTGTGAACGCAAGTTGCCACCTAATTTTCGTACTTAGTTAATTTAAAAAAATCTAATGGACCGATTGATAAGCTGTTTAATCCGACGGATCCAGAAAAATCTTTCTTTCATTTGGCACCTTATTTGTAACGAATTTTTGATTAGATTTTTTAAAAATTTATTAAGATATGAAAATAGACATAGCTTTACAACAGATATTTTAATTTTTAATTGTTGCCATTTTTTTTTCAGCATAAAATAAAATATACTTTCTCGTGGAAAAAAAAAAAAAAAAAAATATATATATATATATATATATATATATATATATATATATATATGTATATATATAAGTTATAAACTATTACATTTACTCATGCATATGAAAAAATGACGTCTATGAAATAATAATAATAATTTTAAAGGTAACGAAGAGATGAATAAAGTGCGAAAACTTCACACGGGCTTACTAGCAAATGAATTATTAGCAGTGAGAAGTAAATAAAATGAAATGATCATTTTTCAACGGACTCCTTAGTCGCCCTACGGGCCCACCAGCGGCCGAGCGGTTCTGCGCTCAAAGCTGGTAGACGTGAGGTGCCGGGTTCGATCCCCGGTCGCGCTCGTCGGCCTAGCCGCTCGGAGTTTTCCGTGGTTTCCTCCGAAACTTGCGTAAATACGGGCTAGGACCCCTTAGAAAGACCTCCACGGAAGGCACTTCCCCTCAGGCCTAGGACCCCAGTGTTGTCAATCGGCCTTAATCCCTAGCACCAACACCTTACTTACCTTACAACTAACTAGTTGATATATAATATAATAATGGACATAAAACTGAATATGAATTTATTTCCAATATGCAATTTAAAATTTGGACTATAAAACACTCTTGAAATGTACTGAACCATTTCAGCATAAATGCTAACTTTTCAACACTATTGTGGAAAAATATAAATAAATCTAAAAATGCTTTTTTGTCAATTTCTCTTCGTAAATTTCAATATTTTTTGTGTTACCTTCTTTTTTTTTTTAAAAGAAAAAAAAAAAAACTGGCAATAATTATACGAATTTCTACAAAAAATAACTTTTAATGCATCTGAAAAATGTATGTTCATCTTGTAACGTTTCACGTTGAAACGTCTCTTTGTTTAAAATTTTTTGTTTCAAGTTACTGCCGCCGCTGTTCATTTTGTGTATCTGCTACTCTTATCTCCTGACAAACCAGAGAGACCTCATTCCTCAGTGTCAGAAGAGGTACAGATCTTTGCAGAATAACCCAAGGAACATGTTTATCTTGTTTCTGACATTTCTATCACTTAAAATTTGAAATATCTATTAATTAAAAACCTCGCTTTAATTAATTTTCCAACTTGCAAACAATTTCTTCAGTCATTGTTTTTGAAGTTTTGTACGTCACAGTCAAGAGTGAAAGTAAAATGGTATCAATTTATTATTATTATTATTATTATTATTTTAATAAAAAATAATAATAAAAGAAATCGAAAATATGGCATTTTTTCAGAGAAAAAAATATATGTATTAGAATAAAGGGAACATATAAAAATAATCGATAAAATAATATTATGCTAAAATTTAATTCATATTAAATGAACATTAATTTTGGTCTCATTTTATTTGAACGTCAGGCGAAAAACAGTTTTTTTTTTAAACAGAAGTTTTCAAAATGAAATTTAAGAGACATCAACTTAGACCAGGTTGTTGATACACAGTTAGAAAGATTCAAGCCAATTTACGGCCAAAGTCCTGCAGCAGAGACTCTAGGCAAAGCCCGTAAAAAAAAATTTGGACAATAAATGATGTATCCCCCGTAATTTTACGCTGTGACGAACATACAACGAATTAAATTAGAGAAACAATAGCTCTTTTACATGAATCGCTATGTGTATGAACTTAAATAATTATAAGATTTAAAAAAAAAAAAAAAAAAAAAAAAAAAAAAAAAAGAACTTTTTATATGCCATGTTTTTAAATTTTCTGTTGAATCATAGCTATAGAACTACATTAGCACTTTATCAATGTCTATAAAATGTTTAAAGTGATAATGACGTCCATTTTTGTGAGATGCATAATTTAATTTTTTTTAATTTTTTAACCTTCACGTTTAATTAAATGTATTTATTTTTAGGTCAAAAGAAAATAAACTCGTATATATATATATATATATATATATATATATATATATATATTTAAGCAACAATTAAATTATAGCTAATATTTTAATGGCTAATTTTAAGCTATTAGGTGGTTATTATTTTCATATTTTAATTAATTAAAAGAAAACGAATCAAAAATTCGAAAATCGGGCTTCGAAGTATTGTGTCGGCATCGGGTTCTGAGCTATTCTCAACGTTTCAAATGTCCAGCTAGTAGGGAAGTTAGTTAAAAATCGATTGCAAGATTTGTACCGGACAAACAAGAATAGAAGTTAATAAAAACATGGTAAAATAAACTCTATCAAAAAATAAAAATACAATTACAGTTACGGTCAAAAGTTTAGACTCATTTGCAAATTATCAGGTTTTTTTTTTTTTTTTTTTTTTTTTTTTTCAATTTAGAAACTTATCTCTCGATAAAATGTTTTCAAACATTGGGTATTTAAAGAATTGAGTCTCCCTCATGTTATTCAGTGAAGATTGGTTTAATACAATATTTAGGGGGGCCGGTAACAAATTGAGCAAAATCAATAATGTTTGTGATCACCCTGCATCGTTAAGCAAGCGAAATGAATTGTAACTTTAGGATATGTTAGTATAATAGATCCAGTTCAATATGGGGATGAATTTATGTGACGATTACGTATTAAATACGAAGTGGTTAGAGCTACGGCAGCCGTAACTTTAATGGGCTTACGGCAGTCTTTTAACGCATGCGCAAGAGGATAGGTCTGACTTTCAGAGAACGAATCATTTTTTGAACGATTCTCTCTACGGCATACGGAAGCCTTGGAGATAAATAATGAACAAGGACACGTGTTTTATTGTTTTCTCGTATTTAGTTTCATTATCTTGTTATTATTTATATTATAATGTCGCTAATTTTTGCGTGATCCAATTATTTGCAAAAAATGTCGCGTAATTTCAGTTTGAGGAAAAACATTTCTCTTCTCATTTAAGGAATATTCATTCTGAAAATGTCGGAACTGTAAATCTGGCTTTCTAGAAAAAAAAAAAAAAAAAAAAAAAAAAGAAATAGCATTGAGAATAAGTTATCAAGCTTTTTTTATTTTCTGAAATTCGTCAAAGAAAAGTGACATAAAATGTATGTACTATGATTGTCTTTGAAGTGGAATATATAGTCCTGTAGAAAATAGACATAGACATTTGAAAAAATTGGGATGTATAAAGATAGGACACACTTGCCCAGCATTTATGAGTGTATCATCAGAAACATAACGAAGCTACTGAAATAAAAGTCAATTACCAGTCTGTCCATACGTAGTATATGAAAAAGAAGTTGGAAAGATTAAATCTTGCCTCATCGTTAAGTGCTGGTATACCCATGTCAAAAATATTACAGGGGATAAAGAGAAGCACTCACCTACCAAGAGATAGTTATACAATGTGGAAAGACCTTCATAATATTAAAAGTGCTTTCCATCTTGATAAGTCAATTTTATATAAAGATGATACTACTTTAGTCAATTTATTAGTGAAAAAAAAAAATGCAAAATGAGAATAAGTATGATCCAATCCTCATTTATAAACCTGTTGGAGAATTATTGCAAGACTTTCCAAATACTAATTAAAATGAATTCCTTTTAGGAATTATGAAGGAAGTTCAACAAGAACTATTGGAATTATACAACATATATGTACAATGATAGATTCGACTCACTGGCTTAATCAATATAGGTTTCAGCTAACTAAGGTAATGGTAAACGATGAAAATAATGAAGGATTGCCAGTTGACACTTTTTTTCTACAAGGGCTGCCATTGAAATGTTTATACCATTTTTCTTTGCAATTACAAAACTTATTCCTAATATGAAAACTACCATTCTCATTTCTGATGACAACTGATGCATATTATAATGCGTGGTAAGTTGTGTTTCAAGATAACTGTAAATATACGCTCATGCCATCAGTGATAAAAATTGGGAAGAGAAGGTGTCATATGATGTCTGCTGTAAATATTTTAGGCGTCAAATTAAAATTTCCAGTTGCAATTTCTGAAATTCATTTTAATATCACTAACCAAGACTGATTCCGAGTAAAACAATATTTTCTAACCTATGCATCAAAATTTTTTAAATACAATTTAATTTATATATATTTATTTTTCTCATACGTTATATCAGTATGTGCACAGAGATATAATGTATCGGTTACATAGGTTATTTATATGTATGCATGATTCATCTGGATTTTGAAATACGAACTATCTTCTATAAATCAAAATATTTTATTAGACATTAGGAGTAAGACATTTTGGTACAACTACAGTATTTCCCCTCAGCTGAATTTGGCGATTTTTCTTTGGCGCCGATTTGAACAATAACGATGTCGTTCTGGATTGTTTGCGATAGATATAACATGGCAGCCATTGCTTATTGCCGTTGCCGATGTTTTGATCGCGTGATATGATGGTGATTCGAGACCCGAATCAGAGTATCGATACTTTTTTCAGTTGTATCGAAACGTAACATTTACTGATTCATGCATCGCTAATTAGGGGTATACAGTGATGTTTTTCTTTTGGTTTAATGCTCGCGAAGCGAGCAAACAGCAGAAAACATAGCGACCGAGGCTCCATGAATTTTCATGCTTTTACTGATTCATGCTCCACGAATTGGGGGAGTCCAGTGATGTTTTTTTTTTTTTAATGCTCGCGAAGCGAGCAAACAGCAGAAAACAGTGACCGCTGCTCCATGAATTTTAATGCTTTTACTGATTCATGCTCCACGAATTAGGTGCGTCCAGTGATGTTTTTTTTGGTTTTAATGCTCGCGAAGCGAGAAAACAGTGGCCGCTGATCCATGAATTTTAATGCTTTTACTGATTCATGCTCCACGAATTAGGTGCGTCCAGTGATGTTTTTTCTTTGTTTTAATGCTCGCGAAGCGAGCAAACAGCAGAAGACATAGTGACCGCTGCTCCATGAATTTTCATGCTTTTACTGATTCATGCTCCACGAATTAGGTGCGTCAAGTGATGTTTTTTTCGGTTTTAATGCTCACGAAGCGAGCAAACAGCAGAAAACATAGTGACCGCTGCTCCATGAATTTTCATGCTTTTACTGATTCATGCTCCACGAATTAGGGGCGCCCAGTGATGTTTTTTTTTTTTCTTTGTTTCAATGCTCGCGAAGCGAGCAAACAGCAGAAAACATAGTGAAACATAAAAAAATATTTCATAATAATGAAAAGTATCGTTTCATGACATTTTGATTCGATTCACGACGTTGTGAAACAATTCGCAGTTCCGACTCACAAACCGAATCAAAACACCATCATACCACGTGATCAAAACATCGGCAACGGCAATAAGCAATGGGCGCCGTATAGTAAAGCTGTTCTGCCACAATCGCCAAATCTAGCTGAGGGGAAATACTATAGTTGTTCCGACATTTTTGATAAAGCTTTCCCAAGATACGGTCATTTTGAAGTTGAAATTTAGTTAAGCCCGCCTCATTCAAAAAGTGCATTAGTTCACCAGAGATAGCAAATGTAACCAGTAGAATATTGCAACTTCTAAACCATACATGAAGGTGCGGTGCTGGTGATTTTCGCCAAACGTGCCAAGTGGCACCTGAAAGCAATTTTTCTGCAGTAATGCCTTGATCTTGTGAAAGCAAGGGTTAAAGAAATACGAAAATATACTTTGTTCACCATTTCACACTTGCAGTACCTTAAAATTTTAAGAAACTATCCCTATATTCAATAAATTTTTTTTACCAAACTGTCAAATAACAGGTGCAAGAGTTTTTAGAGAGAAATCTCCCAGGTCAGTTTTATCCGCCATTGGTTATTTCCTGTGTCCATTTACCATGCGTCACACACCTCCTAGGCATCAAATTAGACGACCAGAAATAATTTTACATTCATCAAATGCAATAATTTAGTTGCATTTGATGACTTACGACAGCTAATTTTGAACACTGCATGCCATGTGGTGAGAAACTGGAACTTAAATGTAAATTCAAAGGTGAAAGAAAGTGCCAGTAAAGAAGCTATCGAAGAACAGATAGATACAATTTTTTCAGAAATTGTAACTTTTACAAGCAAATATGTAACTTTTTACAAGCAAATGAATGACTTTATTAGCAGCTTTAGTGTTTATTGGAAAAAAATCATTGACTATTTTCAGAACATAATTTACTTAAAACATTAAAACGACGTCAAAAATAGGCTTACCATTGCTATAGAACTGGACTAGACATAAACACAAATATGAAATTGGAGTGCTGGCATCGCCAACTAAAATATGAGGAGAGTGGTGGTACCATTATAAAAAGACTAGTCAAAGCTCTCATCAGTTGGGTGCCAAATGGCAACTAACATTGTTTTCTTAGTTATCATTAAGTTGTATTAAGGTGCCATTTTAAAATTTGTATTTACAGATAAAAACACATGCATAAATATAATTACTTAAGATACTAATCCTTTATCTTGTTAGTTTTTCCCATTTTAAAAATGTGCTACACTGATATTGTTTATTGCCCCCCACCCCCAAGGTGGAAAGGGGGGACTTTCACAAAATCCCATTACAATGGGTGTTGGAGACACGTAAGTAAGCCACACACTAAAATTTGTGACCTCAACTCATAGATTTTTCTGGATGAATTTAGCACTAAAAGGGGGACACAAATTTGCCCCCTTGTAACTCCCCCCCCCAAAATCGAAAATCGCAAAAAAAACAAAAATCAGCTTTTGGAAATATTCTCAAGAAGACTCTTGACGATTTTCTATATCTTTCTGCTATTATTGGTAGAGTTTCACTCGAAAATCCCTATTTTGCTAAATTTGCCTTTGAAAATCGTTTTTACTCCCCCACCCCCCTTAAAAATCCAAATTCACATAGTTGGTATAACAGTCAACAATCCCGTCCAGTTTATATGAAAGGACTTTTCGAGGTTGATGAATAAAAATCTCCAAATCACTTATATTTTTTTTATAAGTCAGAAAAAATAATAAAAAGTATTTCTGATTGAAGAAAAAAATCTCACTTCAGGTCCTATTACCTTCGGCAGTGCAGGCCCATGCACAGTACGTAAGCTTATTTAAATTCAACCTATTAATGACACTACTTTTTATCTTTTTGAGGATATGGAAAATATGTCTGCTGAAATTTGAAATGCACATGATAATGCCACCTAACCAACCGTCCCCATCGGAGGTTAAATTTAAAATTAAACAGAAGCATTGGCATAAAAGAACCAATTACGAATGCAGATGACTTTCATTTCAGAAAGGTATTATACTAAATGTTCAAAGAAAGTGATTTTTTTCTGTGAACATGATATCTTTCCAGTTCATGGGGAAAGTTGAAATATAGAAGTGCCACCTATTGGTAAATTTGCATCCAATTTAATCAGCATAATGTCTCATAATGGCCTTTTCATGTATGAAGTTTTGTTTGATTATATGCAACTAGCAGGCTTTGCTGGGCAGTATATTAAAAGGATTTCTTTTTAATTGAATAATTGAAACGTTTAAATAAATATATTTCGATTGGCGACTATTTTCTTCACAGTTTTAGTATGAGATCTCCTTGACAATATCAAACATTTTTTGAACTTCTCGAATCTGTGCAACAAAAGTATTATTAAAACGAACATTGTCGAAAACAGTCAAATAGAAATGTTAATTCTTCGAATATTCTGGAAACAGTTGAAACTGTTACTCGTACAGTAAAAGTCACTATTCGATGAATGGTCGAATCAGAGAATGCACATGTCGTTTTCGTAGCAATCACTATAACGCACGTATGTACGCTTCACGCATATGAAATAAAAAAATCACTGGAAAGCCCTACATCGCTGTGCATGAATCTCAGAACACAAGGCCGTAGCCAGGATGTTTTTTCGGGAGGGGCCCATCACATTTCTAATACAAGGTCATCGAATATGATATACTAATACGCATACTCAATGAAATTAAACATATGTACACGCAATCAAGGGCCTGATTAACACAGGAGCACATGGTGCCCCGGGCCCTGAGTAGCAAAGAGCCCTAAAACTGGCCCTGAAAATGCCCTTTTGCCTCTAAAAATGACAAAAGTGATATAAAATGCAAAATTTTGTTATTTTAGTTTCATATACAGGTATATATATGTATTTTTGCTGATTCCTGCACAGTACGAATGGTGGGGGTGGAGCCCACAAAAGTGTGTTTACCCCGGGCCTCACACGGAGTTAATCACACCCTACACAAAAAGACCCTGATTAACTTCATGCGAGACACGGGGCACACATAGTTTCGTGAGCCCGCCTCCTCCTCGCTTTGTGCACCAATAAACACAGGTACATATATACTTGTTCATGGGAGTAATATGTCAGAATTTGCACTATATGATACCATTTTTAGGTCATAAAAGGCTAAATGGCATTTTCAAGGCGAATTATATGGCCCCTGCTATTCAGGTCACATGTCTTACATGCCCCTGCTTTAATCAGGCCTTGCACACAAATCTTTCGTCTATATTTTCCTATACAAATTCACTCAATACCAATCATTTTATTAAAACTTTTATTTATTAAAATTAATTTCTATGATGAATGCAGATGATTTGTTTCTTATAGAAATGTAACACTTAATGTCCAAAGAAAGTCAATTTTATGTTCACTAACAATATCTTTAAAAATGTTTTTTGCCCTTTTTCGTTTTGTTAAAAATGAGGGGAAAAAAAAGAAAACTTAGATTAAAATTATCATACATTAATAGTTCAACTGTTAGTCTTAAAAATACTAACGAGTTCTATTAAAAGATACTCATATCGAATAACTGTCCCCCTCCGGGGGGGGGGGGACTTCACCCTTCCTATGTGTGCCTACTTGATTATTACTATGATAAATAATTCTTATTGTGTACATCTATAATAAATTTTGTACTATACCGCCAAGTTAAAAACTGTGAAAAATTCAGACGGCTACACCACCTGTTGGACAATTTTCTCCAAAAAGTGTTAGGCACTAATTTATGTCATGGTGCAGCTGCATATAAATTTATATGTAATTCTGTGCATTGCAGTAGTTCCTGAGATACAATTGGAACAAAATATTTGTCCAACACAGACAGACATTTTCTAAAAATGGTCAAATCGTGTTCTGGATCTCTCAAAATATGTAAATCCATTGAAAACCGGAAATCAAAATTTTTTTTTCGAATCCAATACTTTCTATTGAATCTTCTATTGAATACAGAAGAAAGTAAAAAGATTGAATTCATGACGTAGGACAGTCCATTATAGCTTTGACAAGAAAGGTGGATGAAATTAAGCAAATAAATATAGCGAAATTAAGGTTGAATGGGTTTTACAGAGCTCTAGAGCTTAAATATAGAAAAGAAAGAATGTAATGGGAAATTTAATTAAATTAATAGGTTTTATTAAATTATTTTTAAATACTTTTTTTTTTTCAAGACAGCAATGTTTGTCTGATACATACTACACGAAATCAGTCTTTCATCATTTATTTCGGGGGGGGGGGGGGGCTTGGGCCCGTCGGGCCCCCCCCCCCTTGCCTACGGCCTTGTCAGAACATACGAAACTCGGTTCTGCAGCAATCACTATCATGCATGTTAAAACCAAAAAACATCACTGGACACCCCTTCCTCAAATCAATGAAAATGAAATTAACCAATCAAGTCTCTCGTAATTCCTCATAACGTAGCTCTAGTTCAATATAAAATACACTCAAATCAATGAAAATCAAATAAACCAATCAGATCTCTCATACTTCCTCAAAACTTAGATCTAGTTCAACGAAAAATACACTCAAATCAATGAAAATCAAATAAACCAATCAAATCTCTCGTAATTCCTCATAAGGTAGCTCTAGTTCAATGTAAAATACACTCAAATCAATGAAAATCAAATAAACCAGTCAAATCTTGTAATTCCTCATAACGTAGCTGTAGTTCAATGTGAAATACACTCAAAACAATAAAAATCAAATAAACCAATCAAATCTCTTGTAATTCCTCATAACGTAGCTGTAGTTCAATGTAAAATACACTCAAATCAATGAAAATCAAATAAACCAATCAAATCTATCCTAAGTTTCTCCATTCTGTGTCATTATAGAAATGGGAAGTTTTATTTTCATATTTTTATTAATTAAAAGAAAACTAATCGAAAATTTGAAAATCTGACTTTGATGTGCACAATGACCCTTCGGAGGACACCTTTGTGTTAAATCATGTGACTGTCCGAGCTACCGTTTTCGAGAACAGTGAAATATACATATATATATGTACAAATATTGCTCACTTAATAGTATAGGATAGAACATGAGCTATAGCTTAGCCTTAAATTAAGGAAATTGCTATACAGAAGCACCACCTGGTTGAGTGATTGGCACCAAAAGTTGACGTATGCTCATTTGTGTCAGGGTGGGCATTTCCTTATAAATTTATATGCAATTCTATTCAGTAGTTCCTGATATGTAGCCTTCCCTGAAATTGCAGAAATCAATGAATAGCAGCGGCACCCTTTAAGCAATTTCCACCAAAAGCTGATAGATACTAATTTATGTCAAGGTGCATCGACATATAAATTTTTATGCAATTCTGGGCAGTAGTTCCTGAGATGCATTTGCCAAATTTTTTCTCTTTCTCTCTCACACACACACCAAGAGACATTTTCTAAAAATGGTCAAGTCAAGTTCTGAGGTTCTGAAAATGTGTAAACCCATTAAAAACCAGAAGTAAAAAATGTTTACTAATCCATTGTTTTCTGCTATTGAATATAGAAGAAAGTAATGAATAAATGAATCACATATTTAAGTTTTCATTTTATTCTCTATTCAATAAAAGAAATCATTGGATTTGTTAAAATTTTCAACAGAACAAGATCTGACCATTTTTAGAAAATGTCTTTATCTGGATGTATATGACAAAATTTTATTCCAACTCTATATCAGGAAGTACTGCATAAAATGATATTTAAATTTATATGAATTTGCATCCTGACATGAATTAATACCTATGCCTATCAACTTTTGGTGCCAATCGCTCAACAGGTGATGCGTATATGCAGCAATTTCTGTAATTTCAGGGATAGATCTCAGGAACTAATGTGCAGAATTGCATATAAATTGACCTTGACATAAATTAGTGCATATTAACTTTAATGCCAATCAATCAAAATGTGCCGCTGCTGTACAAAACAAATTGAAAATTGAATGCTTAAAAGTAATTACATTTGTAAAAGAAAAAAAAATATATATATATATACTATATAGTGTTTTAGCACCTCAATTCTCTCAATATAACAGCTGTTGTGACTAAAAGAAAGAAAAAGTTTAAAAATAAATAATTTTTCTTCGATTGAATAATACAAAGATTGCTATATAATTATATTTAAAAAAGTGACTGCGTCAAATTCCGTCATAAAGCAACAACTCTATACAAAATCAACACGCTTAACAACAAATCAACACACTTCATTAAAGGAGTTGGTTTAAAACAGTGGTTCTCAGCTGGTGTGCTATAAGAGGATTTTAGTTGCACTTTTAAATTTTATTAAGCTGCCAAATTTTGACGAGTAGAGATATTTTATATATTTGTTATGTATTCATGCATTTGTTATGAATATTTTCAACAGTTGTGCTTTGAATGTGGATGATTACACAAAGTTTGATAGTAAAAAATTCAGATAAATTAAAGATCTTTATATTAAAGTGCTACCAAAATTTATTCCTTTTGTAATTCATACATAATAACTGTAAATTTTTTTTTTATCTTTTGCAGAAGCAAACAGCCTACAAAAAAAAAAATTGTTTTGGTTCATGTATTTGGATGTATAATATTTTCAAAACTGCATTTTATAATGATTTTGTGCTTTTAAACATTTTTTTTTTTTTTTTGTATAAATTTAGAGCAGTTTTATTTGCTAAAAAACTGGTTCTGTTGTGCAATAAATGAAACGTTGCAACTTCTAGACGATACAAAAAGGATCCATGATGGCGATTTTTGCAAAACTCACCAAGTGGCACCTTAAAGCAATTTTTTTCCAGTAATGTCTTCATCTAAGGACAGTGAGGGTTAAATTACATTCTGTCTTGATAAACTTTTATATTAATTTCATTGTTTACATTTCTTCTGAGTGAGGATTTCTGGGAGTCTACTGTATATATATTTTTAAGCATTGTCTCTAATTTAGCTAAATGTATTGAACATAAATTGGCAATATATTGCAGGAAGACATGAAAGAAACATGCCAAACTGTTGATTGGCATTCTTTAAAGAAAAAAGTGCCTTTATTTTTCAATATTTAATTCAGCATTTTTTTATTATTAGTATTTTCTTGACTAGTTTACATTAACATATTTAAATATATATTTTTTTTTCCAATGTCCTTGAAAAAATAGTTCTGACTCTAGGATAATTTAGCAGGGTGCAGTACCAGCAGGCATTTTAAAGCATCTGAACAGCTGGTGGCTCTTCCTGAAATTTTAAGTGTATAGAGGCTTTAAAATATTTTTCTTTACATTGTATCTTTCTGGGAGATAGTTTAGTTGCAGTGCATGAACAAGTGAATATAAATAAAAAATATATAAACAGTTTACTTTTGTCTCAAACATGGAGGATAAAAAAAATATGGAAAAATTCGGCAAGTGTAATAAAAGAAGAAAAAAAAATAAATAAATAAAAGAAGGCAAATATTGCCTTAAAAAAAATTATGCCCTTTTTATTAAGTTTTACTCAATTACTCTTTTATTCTAGAATCAGCACTTAAAGAATCAAACTTTGAAAATAATTATAACAAGCATTAAAGTTGCCCTAAGAGTTCATCCCTCTTTTCTAAATGTTGAACATAGTGTTTAATGCATTTTGTCAAATAAATTAGTTCAACAAGCATTTATCTCATATAGTATACGATAATGTAAACATTAGTTTTGAAAGTTAACTTATGTGTTTAATTGTTTTAGTATTTAATAACTAAATTCAGATATGTCGTTTTATTGTTATCTATTTATAGATTAATTGTTTACACAAATATAAAACACTGACTTGTATGTTTAACAAGAAATTCGCTTTAAAGTTTTTATCGTTTAAGAGATTTATTAGATTAACAGCTCTTTCGAAACAGGAAAAAAAAAGATCCAAATATTTGATCTATTGCAAAAGTATTTATATGATATACGTAAATTTGTGACCACAGCAACCTGCTTTACCGTAGCCGAAAGTCGCATTGCACCGTCAACATCATTTCCTTTCCTTCCGTGGGCGTAAAATCGACTGCCGTAAAACAGATTCATTCAAAAGATGATTCGTTCTCTGAATCATCCAGCACAAAACTCCGGCATTCCTTCAGCGCATGCGTAATATGACTGCCGTAAGCCCATTAAAGTTACGGCTGCCGTAGCTTTAACCACAGCCTATTAAATAACAGAGATACAAACATTTATTTTAAAACTCAAAAAAAAAAAAAAAAAAAAAAAAAGCTCAACATGTTTTTTTTATTTATAATATACAGATATAAAATTACATCTCATACAGAGACATCATAACCACACGCGTCTTTGTAGAAAACCACAATTTTTATAAAAAAAAAAAAAAAAAAGAAAAAAAAAAAGAAAAAATCACTGTAAAACACGTATAAAATGATACATTTAATTAAAATCATCAAAATTCATCGTGTCAAGGCCATTCGCGAATTTTCTTCTATATCGGACAAACCAACAGAACTTTAAACAAAAGAATTCAAGAGCATATTCGCAACGTCAAAGAAGGAAAGAGTTCAGCCTTGGTCAATTTTATTTATGAAACCTCAGCTTCACCTATTTGGGACCAAGCAGAAATCATCTCCTCTCCACCAATTAGTTCAGAATTAACAGTTTCGGAATCTGTGAATATAATTAAATATAATTCAATCAATTTTAAAGATGCTGCGTTTCTTCCTAAAGTATGGTATTTTCTAATACAGTACGAAGCAAAAGTTTAGACAATGAAGAAATTCAGGCAGATTTCGAAAAATATTTAATCAATTTTCTTAACATCGCTTGAATGTAAAGTGCTTTGCATATAAACAATATTTATAACAATGAAAAGTAGTACTGTACATATTGCAAGTAATTAAATGGTAACAAAAACATAATACTGTCTCAAAAGTTTAGGCAAAAAATAAATAAAATCATAAATAAAATCTAAATAAACAATATTTAAAACCTAATTGTGCATCCCTACTTCTGTATTGCTTCATAAATACGAGATTCCATCGAAGAAACTAAATTTTGCATAGTTTGGGGACCGATGTCGATCCGGAAGCTAGCTTGCGGACAAAAAATGTCGTCTGCCCAAATTCAAGAACATTTACAATTACCATGTACAAGCCGAACGGTAAGAAATGTTTTAAGTAGCAATCCCATTGTTCAGTTTAAAAAATTTAAAGGAAAACCCCCTCTTTCGAAGCACCACAAATATGCTCGCTTAGACTTTGCCCGAAAACATTTAACCGAAGGCACAAATTGGAGAGATATTGTCTTTTCCGATGAAAAGAAATTTAATTTCGATGGACCCGACGGCTATAAATATTTTTGGTATGATTTACGACAGAAACCTCATATTTTTTCAAAGCGTCAATTTGCAGGTGGCTCGGTAATGGTTTGGGCTGCATGTGCTGCCTGTAGAACCACTCCAATTGTTTTCATCCATAACAAAATGAATTCAATTATGTATCAAGATATGTTAGGAGATAATTTATTACCCATTGCTCCTCTTATAACTTCTGGAGACTGGACATTTCAGCAGGACAACGCTTCCGTTCATGTTTCGAAGTCAACTAAATCTTGGCTGGAAGCTAACCAGGTGAAATGCCTTCAATGGCCAGCTGTTAGCCCCGATCTGAATGTAATAGAAAATCTTTGGGGAATTTTAGCCCGAAATGTTTACAAAAATGGACGACAATTCAATTCAAAATTAGATTTGATGAATGCTATTAAAAATTGCTGGAATAATATTGATGCAAGTACTTTGTGTGGTCTGATAGATTCAATTAACAAGAGACTAGTCACAGTTATCGAAAAAAAAAAAAAAAGGGTCTCACATCGATTATTGATGAAATACATGTATCGACTTTATAATTTTTTCCAGCTTTCTTTGTACATAAATTTTTCTTACGTCTGCTAACCTTTTGTTATTGTAGTTATTAATAAATTTATTTTTTCCTTTTGCTCCTTGTAGCATATAATATATATGGCTTCAACTGTTGCACAAAAAGTGTCTCCATAGTAACCAAGTGAAGCTCGACTCTACGCTTTCAGACTGTTTCATTTGTGATTGATCTGTTTTCAACTGTTTCATCTGTTTTATGTGTAATAACTGTTACCGTAATATGATTCTTTTGTATATATAAATCAAATGTTACTGTACTTCTAGTTAAAATGGCTCTGTCCTGATGATGCCCTGATGTTCAGGGCGAAAGGCCTTGACACGATGTAATTTTAATGATTTTAATTAAATGTATCGTTTTATCCGTGTTTTAAAATAGATTTTTTTAATAAAAATTGTGGTTTTCTACAAAGACGCGTGTGGTTATGATGTCTCTATATGAGATGTAATTTTATATATGTATATTATAAATAAAAAAAACATGTCAATTTTTTTTTCTTTTTGAATTTTAGAATAAATGTTTGTATCTCCGTTATTTAATACGTAATCGTCTCATAAATTCATCCACATATTGAACTGGATCTATACTAACATATCCTAAAGTTACAATTCATTTCGTTTACTTAACGATACAAGGTAGTCACAAACATTATTGATTTTGCTCAATATGTTACCGGCCCCCTAAAGGTTGTATTAAACCAATCTTCACTGAATAACTTGAGGGAGACTCAATTCTTTAAATACCCAATGTTTGAAAACATTTCATCGAGACATAAGTTTTTAAATTGAAAAAAAAAAAAAAAGAGTCTAAACTTTTGACCGGTAATGTATATTTTCAGTTTCAAATATGAAGTGGATTTACAGCATAATGTTCTGGGAATATGGGAAAAAGAGAAGTTAAAAAGAAGTAATTTACAGCAGAAACAACCGTAAAAGAGTCTCTCTTTCCACTGTAATTTTTTTTTCTTTAACAGCAGAATGTGCTGGCACTATGGGTGCCGGCACATTTTGCTGTAAAAGCTTCCGTTTTTGCCCACAAAAAAATGTCAATATTCCAAAATTATAGTTTCATGACATCAAGTTACGGGCTATGATCGTTTACTTAGCAAAATGGCCATTTGCCGTAAAATGATACGGTCAAATTCCGTGATTTTACATTTTTTTTTTTTCACAGTGTATAAATATTTAGTTTTCGAACTCAAAACGCTTTTAGACGGTTGGCTAAGTGGAAATAGCTTTGACATATTCACTTGACATATCAGTTTCTTTTCTTTTCTTATAGGTTGATTTCTTTAGAAATCGACCTAATGCAATCACTTCGTTTACCTATATCTATCTACCTATAATAAAAATTTTGTCATCACGATAACTCCCGAAATAATACTCCAAATCGAACCAAATTAAGACAGTGAATTGATCTTATAAATATCTTGAGTGAGTTCGTTAATCAAGTTGCTCCGACTTTTCGTTTTCAAGTGGCAGCTACTTGAATATTTAAGGTCCACATTGTAAAAAGTGTATTCAAAGCAAGATTTGCTTGAATTTTGATATACAGACAGACCACATAAGGGTCTCGATGAACTTTATCCGCCATTTTTAATAAAGTAGCGGATATCTTAAGTTAACAGAGGCCATTTCAAATCAGGCTACCACTTGAAAATTTAAAATCAAAATAACTTCCGAAATAATACTCCAAATCGAACCAAATTTGAACAGTGTCTTAACATATCTTATGAATATCTTAGATGAGTTTGTTAACCAAGTTGCTTCGCCACTTTGTTTTCAAGTGGAGACCACTTGAAAATTTCAAATTCAAATTGTAAAAAATCGTATTCCGAATTTGTTTGAATTTTGATGTATACATAGACTATATAAGTGTCTCAATGAAGTTTATTAATGAAATTTATCCGCCATTTTTAACAAAATGCGGATATTATAAACTTAGCGAGACAACTTGAAATTAGCCTACCTCTTGAAAATTTATAAACATGATAACTTTTTAAATTCTGATTCAATTCAAACCAAAGTTGGACAGTGATCTTATCATATAATTATTTTGGATTAGTTCACTGGGCAACTTGTTCCAACATCTTGTTTCCAAGTTGCGGCCACTTCAAATCATGCTACCACTTGAAAATGTGCTATCAAGATAACTTTTAAAATACTAAATTGATTGAAATAAAAGTTGGATAGTGAATTTAGGGTTAAAATATCTTGGATACGTTCTCTTGGTAACTTGATCCGCAATTTTATTTCCAAGTGGCAACCACTTCTTGAAACTTTGTCATTATGATAACGTTTGTAATACTAAATCAATTCGCATCAAATTTGGGTAACGGATTTACCATTCATATACCTCAGATAAGTTCTGTGAGCATCTCACTCCGCTTTTTTTTCCAAGTGGTATCCACTTGAAATCTTGGTGCCACTTGAAAATTTTTTATCATGATAATTTTTGAAATACTGATTTAATTTGAACTAAAGTTGCACATTGAACTTTTCATACAAATGTATAATTTCGCTGGACAAGTTGCTTCGCCATTGTGTTTCCAAGTTGCAGTCACTTAAACTGTCACTTGAAAATTTATCATAACAATAACTTTTTAAACACTGCACTGATTCAAACCAAAGTTGGACAGTGAACTTATGCTTTAAATGTCTTGGAGGAATTTGCTGTAAACTTGCTCCATTATATTGTTTCCAAGTGGCGGCCACTTGAAAATTTGTTATCACGGTAACTTTTGAAATACTTAATCAATTCAAACCAAAGTTGAAAAATGGATTTATCATTCAAATATCCCCAAGTCCATTAATAATTTGTAGCCGCCATTTTGAAACAAAATGGCGGCTACTTGATAAGAAAAAAGAAATCAACCTACCCTTCCGAATAAGCCGGGAGGACTTGTTGTTTCAGTATTATTAAAGACATTTTTAGTTCCCCATCATACTATAGGTATGGGGAACTTAGGTAATCGTGAAAAATTTCGACCTCGGTTTTTTGACTTTTTTATACGTTTTCCGGTGTGAGGAATCCGAAAATGACAAAATTTGTGTGGTGTCTGTCTGTAGGGTGTCTGTTAGTGTGTTAGTCCGTTAGTGTGTCAGTCCGTTAGTGTGTTAGTCCGTTAGTTTGTTAGTCTGTTAACACGATATCTCACGAACAAATGATCGCAGAGAGGTCAGATCAGTTTTAAAATATTACTTTCGATACTGGCAAGAACCTTATTCATTTGCAACATTCGAATTAAAAAACTTCGTAAGTTATGAGAAATTTACGATTTTCTTAACATGGGAGAATAGGACAAAATTTCACTTAAACGTGCATTAAATGGAAACTTTTTACTGTAAAAATGTCAGACCAGTTTTAAAATATCAGTTTTGATGCCGGAATGAACATCAGTAACTATAAATATGCTACTTTGAAAATTTCGCAAGTTATTGGAAATTTACGAATTTCTTAACATGGCAGTATAGGGCAAAATTTCACATAAACGTCTATTTTGAGAGATATTTTCATCGTAAAGATGTCAGACTACTTTTGAAATATTATTTAGAACACTGGCATGAATATTAATGACTATGAATTTTCCAATATAAAAATTTCGTAAGTTATTGAAAAATTACGAATTAACATGGCAGAATAGAGCAAAATTTCACATAAACGTCAATCTTGAGGGGTATTTTCATCGTAAAGATGTCAAACCACTTTTTAAATATTATTTTGGATGCTGGCATGAATATCATAGACTACGATTTTTCCAATTTAAAAAATTCGTAAGTTATTTGGAATTTACGATTTACTTAACATGTCAGAATAAGACAAAATTGATCATAAACTTCCATTTTGAGGATCCTAAATACATTAGACAACTTCAAAATTACAATTATGATATTTGTTTGAACACGATTGAATAAAAATATTCTAATAGGAAAATTTCGTAATTTACGATTTTATCAACATAGCGAAATTGTAAATTTTTCATATAAATATGAATTTTGAGGATTATTGCATTGGAGATATTAGCATGAAAACTAAACAACAGAATTGACCCTGACAAAATAAATTAATAGATTAGAATAAGATAAATATATCGAAGTGAACGGTGGATAGCCTATTAGGCGGGGATTTCATTTCGTCACTGTATCAAGCTTTGGTCAAATTCATTTCTTTTAACATGATTATAATATGTCTCGCACTAGAAATTTATGAGAACATAAATATGAGGGGGAACTGAGCAGAGTCCACCTATGCCAACTAGTTTTAGCTTACATTTTTTGTCATAAACCTTCTGCCAAAACCGGGTTAAAAACGGTAAAAGGGAAAAATAAATTAGAAATATTAGTCCTATCATTACAAATTCGGTACCCAATGAAAGGGGCGATTTTTCTGAATCCAGAGGCGCAAATAGTTTTTCGACACGATAATAATACTAAAGGTTAGATTTTAAAAAATAATTGGTTGAAAATTGGTTATTAATTCAGTCAGCAAGCAAAGACACAACTCAACTTCCCTAAAAAGCCATTTTTCTAGTTGTATGCTCGTGTTATAAATTCAATATTTATGGCTCGAATATTGTTTCTAGTTTTTATGCTTTGAGTTTCAATATCAGGCTAAATAATGTCTGAATAACATCTCTTTCAATTCAAGGAAAAAAAAAAAACATTTCTTGAAGGTTTGGGTTCTGAATGCATTATTAATTCAAGGTTCATGAATTGTTTTTAGTTCTCTGGAAGGTATTTCGTTTTTATTTTTCTGAAAAATATTTTATCATTATTTCATGTAATTCATTTCAGATTAAATTTTCTTGTGGGTTCGTGTTATCAATTAATAATTTGCTAAAATGCATATCAATTGCAGAAATCCTACAATTCTTCGCTCAATGCTATGAGGATAGCTCATGAAAACGTCTTATAGCATTGTGAGCTTTTAAGTAAAAATTCAATTTTGTTCTGTTTTGGTCCGATCTTCTTTTCCTCATCTCAAAATTAATAGGTTCATTTCATAACATTGTTTTCTTTTTTCCCTTTAAAATAATATCCTAGTGTCAACTTTCTTTTCTTCAATATCTTATTACACGGTCCTGTTACATTTTCGACGGTATTGTAGTCTTAAAAAATTAAAGTAAGTACTATTATTAATCCTAAAAATTAAATCAATTTAAGATATCTAGTTACTTTGTTTGGCCTGTGTATGTTTCTTTGGTGAATTATTTGACTGACTATTCTTCGTTCTCATTCTTTTCTTTTACTATAAAAGGATTATATATATATATATATATATATATATATATTTATTTAACGTTTACGTTTCAGTATAATCCATCGTTACTGCATGGTAATAATTATGTTATTTAATCCTCCAGTCTCCATCCCACAGTAGTCAAAGTCTTTATGCCATTTAATAAAAAATTATTAGAAAGAAATTCTTCTCAAAAATACTGGTGCCAATAAATTATGTCAGAAGTAGTGCCCATGAGCTGCATGGGAAATGCTGAAGTAGCTCGGACGTTTTTCGCCAACGACTTTAATTTCACGATCGTCATTTTAACTCTAGCCACGCATTCAAAATATAGAAAAATTATAAAATACTGCAAATAATAATGATAATAAATAGTGACTAGTAGTAAATAGTAACTAGTAGTAATAAATAGTAACTAGTGATAATAAATAGTAAAATAGTGGTCCCCCATTGGTCAATAATTTATTAAAATTTTAAGTTTGAAAGTTAAAATTCTGTCCCCCCCCCAAGGGGGGAACGGGGGTAATTTTGATAAATCCCGTTATTTTAGATGTCGGATACATATAAACAATCCAAGCACCAAAATTCGTGCCTGCAGTTCCCATGGATTTCTCAGGATAAATTTAGCGCTAAAAGGGGTATCCCGATTTTGCCCCCTCGTAACCCCCCCCCCCCCCCCAAAAAAAAAAAAAAAAAAAAACGCAAACCACAAAAAAATAAAAAATGTGTTTTAGGAAATATCTTAAAAGAAAGTCGCATAGCCTTTTTCCAACAGCTTTATTCTATTTTTGGTGGAGTTCTACTCAAATCAGGAATTTTCAAAATTTCCCCCCTTCCTTCCCTTAAAAATCGAAAATTCCAAAACTGCAGATAATGTTTTATTTGTACTCATTTCTAGTCTCTCCATGTGGAATTTCTTTATTATGAAGGAATTAGAAGCCGAGTTATGCTTACAAACGTGTTTTTGACTTTTGTCCACCGCAAGGGGGAACGGACAGAAGGCAAAAACAGCTTTGTAAGCATAACTCGGCTCCAAATTACTTCAAAGTGAAGAAATTGCTCATGGGGAGACCAGATATGAGTACAAATAATACAATATCTGCAATTTGGGAATTTTCGATTTTTAAGAAGAGGAAGGAGGGAAATCGATTTTTGGCGGAAAATTTCGCAAATTCCGGATTCTCGAGTAGAACTCTACCAAAAATGGAACAAAGATGTTGAAAAAAGCTATGCAACTTCCTTAGGATATTTCCAAAAGATGTTTTTGAATTTTTGTGATCTGCCATTTTTTTTTTTTTTTGGGGGGGGGGGAGGGGGGTATGTGTTATAAAGGGCAAGTTCGAGACAACCTTTTTAGCGCTATATTTGTAAAAAAAAAAAAAAAAACTTTGTAAGCATAACTTGACCCCAAATTATTTCACGGTGAAGAAATTGCACATGATGAGACTAGACTTGAGTATAAATAGAACATTACTTACGATTTTGGAATTCTTGATTCTTAAAAGAGAGAGGGGAAAAATCGTTTTTCTGGGGAGAAATTTCAGAAATTCCGGATTTTTTAGTAGAGCTCTACTAAAAATGTTACAAAGGTATTGAAGATAGCCATGTGTCTTTAGAATATTTCCAAAAACAGATTTATGTCTTTCTGTGATTTTCGATTTTTTTTATTTATTTATTTTAATTTATTTATTTATTTATTTATTTTTTTATTTTTTTTTTTGGGGGGGGGACGCTGTTACGAAGTAGCAATTTCAAGACCCCCCTCCTTTTAGAGCTAAATCTGTCTTGGGAAATCTATGGGATCTGCGGTCATGAAATTTCGTGCGCAAATTTTTATTTGTGTCCGACACTTATTGCAACGAGATTTTATGAAATTCGCTCCCTTACCCCCTTGGGGTCGGGGGGGGGGCAATAAACATACGTAAAAACACGTTATGCTGTTTGAATTCGCCTAACGTATCTTAAAATGATGAATTTTGGTGTGTGGATGTTGATTAGGTGCACGCATTATGTAGTTTGGTGAGATTTCGCAAAACTTCTAATTTAACCGCTGGGGAAGGGGAAGTAAAAAGCGGGTAAGTTGCTACCGAAGGCAGTGTAGACCCGGACTTCTCACGTTGCGAGCGGGAAAACCTCTACAGAACACAGAGGAAACTTTAACTTAGGTTATTAATAATGATATGGAATTTTGACAACTCATTTAAGTGTAGTGCTCAGCGAACCGGGCAAAGCCTGCTAGTCATCACTATAAGTTTGAAATACATTTTTAGAAAAACTTTTTCCACTTAATATCGAGTTCCAACTTTTATAATTTATTCCGGATCACTTTTAGTCCAGCCTTTATTTCACACCACTTTATTTGTAGGATATTTTTCTTCAACATATAATTATTTTTACTTTCCGAACACTATAGTGAGGAAAGTATTGTAACCATGTCAAAAATCGGAATTTGGGATACCTATAATATACCTATTTATTTCTATACGTTTTGAGGTCCCCTGAGTCCGTTTTCACTATTTTTACGATGATGTATGTATGTGTGTATGTATGTGTGTGAGTGAACACGATTTCTTCTAAACGCTTTGCTCGAATGAGCTGTAAGTTGGTACGCATGTTGCAAGTCACCGTAGCACAAACCCTATTGATTTTGATGAATCTAGCATTTATAGTTTTTTTTACAGGGACACAAAGAAAAATTCTTTATCATTATGGCCTATGGGACCAAAATCTTAAAAGTGCGATAGCATCTAAATGCCTTATTCAATTGAGCAAAAAATTTCTACACATGTTATAGGTCACAGTTGCATGAACTGTACAGATTTTGGTGAATTTAGCACTTGCAGTTTTTTTACTGGGACACAAAGAAAAATTCTTTATCATTATGGCCTATGGGGCCAAATTTTTAAAAGTGTGATATCGTCTAAACGCCTTATTAATCTGAGCAAAAAATTTGTACACATGTTATAGGTCACAATTGCACCAACTGTATAGATTTTGGTGAATTTAGCACTTACTGTTTTTTTACAGGGACACAAAGAAAAATTCTTTATCATTATGGCCTATGGGACCCGATTCTTAAAAGTGCGATAGCATCTAAACGCCTTATTCAATTGAGCTGAAAATTTATATGAATATTATAAATCACTGTTGCACTAACTGTAAGCATCTTGGTGAATCTAGCATTTATAGTTTTTTACAGGGACACAACGAAAAATTCTATATCATTGGGATCTATAGGCTCAAAGTTCAGTAGCGTTAAATAAAACATCTTGTACTATATGGAGAAAAATACTCAAACACTCTATTATGGTTTTATCTCTTTTGTTTGTTTAACAACTCGTCTTTCTTTATTTTACCTACAAAACTGTTAATTACTCAATGTTCGGAAAGTCGAGTGGAGTCACTCCAGATTTTTTTGTTATATACTACGGTAATATAAGAATAAAAAAGTGTGTAAAAAAAAAAAAAAAAAGTGGTATGGGAAAAAAAGACGGAACTAACAATGCTGTGAAATAAATTATGAAAGCTGTCCATTCTCTCAATATGAATATATTAAATTTCAAATAATAGAAATATTCATTTTTAAACTGTATTCTGTTTTACGGCATCGTTTCAGCAATGAAATTGTTTTTTCTTTCCAAAGTATAATTAGCATGAATTGAACAATGTTACGATAACGATCAATAATATAATATGGTAATTGGATATTTTTGAGCACGCTAAACAATTAACCAACTTTATTTATTATTATTATTATTAAATATGCTTGTTTAATTTGCTCCACTTTTAACATCTCCGAAAAGCGAAAAACAGAATATGGAGATTAAATATTTTTCGTGCAAGCTAAATAATCCAAATTAAATGTGTTTTAAATGAAATATGTTTGTCCTTGCTCTTTAAAAATACCAAAAAAAAAAATTATATTTATTTGGAGCTCAATATTTTTAAAATTATTTCGTTTTAATTACAATTCAGATAAATATTGTGGTAAAAATAAATATCTTTAACAAACTTTTCTCTTTTTCCTTTTCCAGAACACCCTATAATTTACATAATATTGAGGTGGCGATGAAAGATAATCATCCTGTTCTACGAAATTTCCATTCTGTTAGCACAGAAGTTTGAAATACCCGCACTTGAAAGTAATTTTCCCTCTACTTAAAATCTGGCTTGTTTATATCCTGAAATTTTCACTTATTTTTTCACCAGACTGTTGTTTTTTACTAACAATTTCCCTCTCTTTTAATTAGGGCAGAAATTTTTAGCTCATGATATTTTGCATAATTATAGGGTGTGTTTTAACTTTGGAATAACATTTAAATGTGAGTAGAATGAGATATAAAATTAGGACAATCCAGCATTTATGATAGTAGGACACCCTTTTGTGTCCACGACAACTTTTTAATTTACCTTTGAAATACTGTTAACATGAAAGCAAAAATGATTAGAATTAGAAACTAAAAATAATTTTTTTCAAACATGAATACATAAAGTGTTTATGCTTTAAAATTGGTCAGAAACTAATTCGAAATCTTTATATCAAGAGTCAAAAATTGCTTTACTATGTATTATTATTACGTACTATAAATTATGTAATATAAGTAATATTACATAATTTATTTACAGATTTGCAGATAAAAGATTGCATTATCCGTAAATCATCACATGAAAAAAAAAAAAAAAAAAAAAAAAAAAAAAAAATCTGGTGTGAAACAACCACACGACTTCTATTACTTACTATTACATGTATTATATGCATTTTTTGGAGATAATATGATCAGGAGACATAAAAAAGACCTAACAAATTAGACACCAAAAAATTTTCTGGTAAGAGAAAGCTTATACACATGTAAAGATATATAAAATATATTTACATAGCGAATTCAAAAATAGCAAAAAGAAAAAAAAAATCGATTTAGCCATTTTTCGAAACATTAATTTCCGACATCTAAAACTGATCTACGTAATCAGGATGACTGTTAATTTTCCTTTAATTACCAAGTAATACATAAGAAAGAGTATCTAAAATGGATTTCTGTAACAATTTTCAAAAAAATCATTGAAGCCGGTTTTGAGACACCGACTTTTGCCAAAACTTGGCTACTCATTTACTGACCGGAAAACAATAATTACATACAAAAGGATACTTAAAAGGCAGTTAATATGGCTAGTTTGAAAAAAAAAAAAAAAAAAAAAATAATCCATGCAGCCGTTTTTAAAGGAACGTGCTTGTGAGACCTGAAATTGAGCTATTTATACAGGACGCCTATCAATTTTCCTGAACTAACCAACTATATCATTCGAAAGGACATCTAATAGAGTGTTTATATAGCAACTTAGCAGAAAATCGTTAGAGCCGTTTTCGAGATACAGACTTACGGTACCTCTTCCGGTTTCCGATGTCCCATTTCCGGTTTTCCATTTTTCATCAAAATTTGGAAAATTCATCTGTACACCCAGTTCTGTCTTAATTCTGAAGTTTCGTAGCTGTATCTTTATTAGTTTCGGAGATATAATAGTCAGACGATCTCCCCCCCCCCCACACACACACATACAGACAGACATTTTCTACAAATGGTCAAATCATGTTCTAGACCTCTCAAAACGTGTATATCCGTGGAAAACCGGAAGTCCAAAATTTTTACGAATACAGTACCTTCTTCTATTTAATATAGAAGAAAGTAAAAAACTATTTTATTTTTAAATAAACTTTAAATAAACCATAAGCTTTTAAATATTTATTAACTTTAAGTTATAAATGTTAGAAGAAAATAAATTACTTAAATTTAATTTTAATAACTATAGTTTTAACTAAAATAAAATATAATTGACCATTTAATTAAAGAGAGAGTGAAACTTCATAATTTATTGAGTGTTGAGAAAATAATTTGTACTTTTTATTTTATAAATTAAGGGCTCTGTCCCCTGCTCGCTCCGCTCACCAACCCACGAGGGAGGCTGCGCCTCTCCCTGACTCACTTCACTTGTTATTCCCTGCGGTGCTCTGCCCGCCTATTCGCTGCTTTGCCTTTCACTGAATAGGAATATCACAGAGCATAACACAAGAGAAAATCAGAAAAAATGTTATAAAAATCCGCATATTCAATGTCAAATTGAATTACATAATGTTTAATACCACATTATTATTATTATATATTTTTAAAATGAAACATTATGCATTATTAACATTATGCATTAACATTATTTTTTTCCTTTTTTTTTTCTTTTTAGAATAGAAAAAAAAAAATTACAGCTTTAGTGTATGTAACCCCTTTGGCGACTTTTAAAATTTTGATCCTATTTGGCGATGATTTTTTTGATATAATTACTTAAAAAAAAAAAAAAAAAATTAAAAAAAAAAAACAATAACTGTTTCTTCTAATGCTTATTCATTTTACTATTCAATTTTTTTTTAGTTAATTTAGGGCAGTATGTAATATTCTACATATATTTCTAATGTACAGGTAGGTAATCATTTTACACATTCAAAAATATCTGAAAAGAAATTTGTTTGGCGTATGTATGTCTGTCTGGTGAATTGTTTGACTAACTATTCTTAGTTCTCATTCTTTGCTTCTACTATCAAAAGGATTATAATATATATATATATATATATATATATATATTATTTTAATTAGAAAAATCTCCTGCATCTTCAAGTTTTAATTCTTTTCTACCTACTTCTTAAAATAACGAAGGATAAAATTTACTCAATTCTTTATAAGAGTTTTAGGTGATGAATTTTTTCTTGCCATAATTAGAAATATGAAATACGTATTTTGAAATATATGGTTAAATAGAAAAGATAAATCTACTTTAACAAATTCTTTAAAAAATTGCAAATAAATAAATAAATAAATGAATAAATAATAGTTCTCTGCACTAAACTAAATTCTGCTTTTGCCAGAATTTCATCAAAATCATTTTTTTTTTCTAAGAAAAAAAAAAAAGAAAAGAAAATGAATAAAATTTTAAATTTTACTTCATTAGAGTTTTCGAAAGCTATACTGTATTGGCCAGTTACATTGTACCTTCTTCCTTCCTAATGTATGTATACTTGATTTTGGAGCTGTTGGAAACGAGATAAGTTATTATATTCAATGCAATACACAGAAAATTGATCCTGTAATATTTATAAGATTCCAAAGAAAAAAATAGCCCATGTAGAAATAACTCACATACAGTACTAAACTCGTTAAAACTATTGTAAATTTTTGCTGACAAAATTTCACTTATAAATTATTGTTACAAATTTATTATTATTAAGTGTGGGTCATTTATGTACTTTTTGTTAATAAACGCAATAAAAATTCCGTTTTCAGATTTAGAAAATTCACAGCCGTTAATCTAGTATTCATTTTCCAAAAATTGATTTTTAATATTGTTAACTTTCTATTTTCTAGCTTAAAAAAAAAAAAAAAAAGAAGTGAAAGTTGTACCTCAAGGGACTAATGTGAAAGTTGTACCTCACGGGGCTAATGTGCAAGTTGCACCGAACGAACAAACTATTTCTTTCAACGAAAATGCCTACAAACCCTGGACGATAGGTCTAATATATCGTATCCTATTATATATCGTATTTATCGTAATATAACTCAATACTTATTTCGCTTCCTTCTTCGACTCGTTTTAATACGCATTTTTTATATGCATGAGCAGCCCCCGAAAAACGAAAACATTAAATCATTAAATTCATTTTTTTACTTATTTTATTTCATATTATTTCACGCGCACTTTTTATTTCCTAATTCAAAATTATTAAAAAAAACTTTTTCGATATCGCTTGTAACGATACTGATTAATTATTAGGACTGAAGGCCTATTAATCTCAATCTGGGATTTTGGCGTTGTCGATTTCGATAATTGGACATTTGTCGAAATCTAAAATTTATCGAAAATATAATTAAATAATTTGAAAGCGATGTTATAATTTGAAAAAAGAAAGAAAAAAAAAAAAAAAAACTAATAGTCCTCCGTCCTAAACTAAATTCTGCTTTTGCCAGAATTTCATCAAAATCTTTTTTTTTTTTTTTTTTTTTTTTTTTTATTAATTTTCTTTTCTTTTTCTTTCAATAATAATAATAAAAAAAAAAAGATTTTGATGAAATTCTGGCAAAAGCAGAATTCAGTTTAGGACGGAGGACTATCAGTTTTTTTTTTTTTTTTTTTTTCAAATTATAACATCGCTTTCAAATTATTCAATTATATTTTCGATAAATTTTAGATTTCGACAAATGTCCAAGTATCGAAATCGACAACGCAAAAATCCCAGATTGAGACTAATAGGCCGTCAGTCCTAAAAAAAAATCTGGTGTGAAACAACCACACGACTTCCATTACCCGCTATTACATGTATTATATGCATTTTTGAGAGATAATGTGATCAGAAAACATAAAAGTGACCTAAAGAGAAAATCGTTAGAGCCGTTTTTGAGATACCAACTTTTACCAAAACTCAATTATTGACCGGAAAACAATAATTACATACAAAAGGATATTTAAAAGTGAGTTAATATGTCAAGTTTGAAAAAAATCCGTACAACCGTTTTTAAAGGAACGCCTTTGCGAGGCCTGAACTTGAGCTATTTATACAGGACGCCTATCAATTTTCCTGAACTAACCAACTATATCATTCGAAAAGACATCTAATAGAGTGTTTATATAGCAAGTTTGAAGAAAATCGTTAGAGCCGTTTTTGAGATACGGACTTACGGTCCCACTTCCGGTTTCCGATGTCCCACTTCCGGTTTTTCAATTTTCACCAAAATTTGGAAATTTCATCTGTACACCAGACGTATTTCAATTCTAAAGTTTCGTAGATCTATCTTTATTAGTTTCTGAGCTATAATAGCCAGAAGATTCTCCACATACACTAAGCGACAAAAAAAAAGCCGCACTTGGATGTTTTCCTTTTCGCCTTCTACAACCGCCAATTTTATCATTTAAAAAGCAAATTTTCGAACAGATTTTACTATGTTGTCCTCCACATACACTTTAGCTTTGAGTCTAGTGTTAAAAACAAAATGCAATTGTCAGAAAAATTGTAATTTTAGAATTTATTTCAAAAATGGTAAGAATAAGGCAGTTAACGATGCCACAAAAAGTATTAATTTTTAAATGAAAATCAAAAAATATTTTAATACGTGAGATGGCAAAATAATTAAATGCTAACGAAATATTGGTAAAATGAATTTTAGCAAAATATAAATTTTTTTGGCCGTTGAAACTGGGAATTTGGCTTTAGGCGGTCATGTTGCTCATCCAAGCAAGAGAACCGCAAGTTAAAATGCGAATGTTTAAAAAATCGATTTGTATCCTGTTCAACACTTAAAAAAGATTTTTAAAAAGTGTATGGTAAATTACTTTCTCCAAAAACAATGCGGGAACAATTAAACAAAGCGGGTTAAGGAACGGAAGATCTGCGAAAAAAGCCATTATTAAGGAAAAGAATTAGAAAAAACAATACTTTAGTTGACCAAAATTTAAAAACACTATCAGTTAATTATTAGGCTGAACTGGTTTTCTCTAATGAATCAAGTTTTCTTTATTTCGTGCAGTTGAAAAAAGCTAGAATGAAGACGAAAATGTGACCGACTTAATGAAAATCGCACTTTTAAAACAGTGACACATTCTCCGTACATTATGGTACGGAGGTGCATAACTTTTCAAACACTCGGGGAAATTTTTATGCTCAAGGGATCAATTAACTCGAAATAAAACACAATCTGCATAAAAGTGGTGCCTGACCGACTATTTTGGAGGTATCTTAGACATTTCCGTAAACAGCATTTGAAGGTAATAAGGCACCTTACTACACGGCGTCTGTGGTAAGTTTATTCACTTCAAATTGTCAAAATTTCTTATACATTCCCATGAGAACCTATAATTCTGTAAGTAATCATACTTTTTTTCTCTTTAAGTTAAATACCACAAAGGATATAGTAGAATTTCTTCTTTACCAGACATGGAAATGGTCAAAATCGCGATCCGCTCGAAAATGTTTCGTCTATAAAAAGGCGGGGGAGAGGGGTGAGGATTCGAAATTTGCAGCGTATAACTCTGCCAGAACTAGAAAAATTTATTTGTGATATTAGGCACATTGAAATTTCTGAGATTTATATTAAAACACTGTATAAAACTATGCCATTGCACATTAATGCAGTAATTCCATATAAAGGTGGAATTAACCCAATGCAGAATACATATTTTTAACAAAAAATTGCTTAGATCTAACAAATAAATAGTTTTATTTGATATATTAAAATATAACTTGTTTATTTCATATAATAAATCATAATAGAATGCAAAGTGTATAGTTATGGCATTATGTTCAAAAAGAAAGTTTTATGCAGATTTTTAAAAAGTACTTCGTAAAGTGCAATAAAGCGAATTATTAAATCGAAAATATACATAGGTATCATTTCATACCTTTGGTATTATGCAAACAAGACAGTTTTATTTGTTTCAAACATTAATTTTAAAGTTATTACAAATAAAAAAGGTATAAGTCATTTTTTCTGCAGTGCGGCTTTTTTTTTGTCGCTTAGTGTACATACATACATACACACACACACACATACATACACACTGACCAATTGCCAAAAACCACTTTTTTGGACTCAGGGGACCTTAAAACGTGTAAATCAGGTGAAAACCCGATATCGAATTTTCAGACCGAATACAATACTTCCATTACCTACGGTAGTAGGGTAATGGAAGTAAAAAACACTTTTTGAATTATAACACGTAGGGTATTAGACCCAGTACAAAGCTCTTTTTAGGAAACTTGGCATATTACATTAGACACAGCATACGGCAACCAGAAACCAAAAATATTAAATATTTTACGAAATAAGAAATATTTTTTAACTAAACATGTAGAAGCTTTTTAAAAATTTCATTTGAATAACTTATAGCCAAACATATTGACACGGAGCTTCTTGTATGAAAACCCAAAACAAATATAGTGAAAAAAAAAAAAAATGTAAGTTATAGAATGGACAGAATTTCAGTTCCTCTCTCAAAAAAAAAAAAAAAAAAAAAAAAGAAGAAGAAGAAGGGGGGAAGATGGTAGGGGTTTTTATCAGTACTTATTTGTAATCAGCGAACACTGTTTTACTATTGGGCATTGATTAAATAAAAATAAAAATGTGAGTAAAACCCCTTATAGTTTAGCTTTTTTACTTTTTTCTATATTCAATAGAAGAAAGTATTGGATTCGTAAAAATTTTTGACCTCGGATTTTTGATGAATTTACACGTGTTGAGAGCTGTAGAACACGATCTGACCATTTTTAGAAAATGTCTGTCTATGTATGTATGTATGTATGTGTGTGACAAAATTTTGTGGCAACTGTATCTCAGGAACTACTGCACAGAATTTCATACAAATTGTATGTAGTTGCACCAGGACATAAATAAGTGCCTGTCAACTTTTGGTAAAAATTGTCTTACAGGTTGCGTTGCCATCCCGCTTTTTCTAAATTTTTAACATGGTGATATAAGACAAAATTTTGTATAAATGTGCATAAAGAGAATTATTTTTTAGTAATCATTATGAAATTTACAAGAATTATTTATAATAGAGATAGTCAACTGGGAAATTTTTTTTTTGTATGTGTAGGAGCCTCGCCACCCACCCTGGGGGGGGGAGAGTCCCCCCTCGATGGGAGTAAATTTTCATGTTGGGTATCTTTCAAAAGAGCTCGTCAATACCTTTAAAACAAATGGTTGAACCATCGATCTTCGATAATTTAAAATAAAGTTATCGATTTTTTTCATTTTTAACATTTTTTTTTTTTTTTTTAAATACAATATTGACAATAAAATTGACTTTTTTTGGATATTTAGTGTTATACTACTTCTCTAATATGGAAATCGTCTGCATTATCATGGAAGATCATTTTTAAAAATAATAATTTTAATAAAATATTTTTACTGAGTGAATTTGTATAGGGAAATATAGAAGAAAGTCATGTGGTGGCCACAACATACTAGTTATTTTCGAGAGAAACTGTATAGCAGTTCATTCTATCGCGTAGAACTTTTTTAGTTTACACGATAAATATTTGGGGTTTTTATATAAATAGCTCAATACGTTTGGTTATCAAATTATGCAAATGAAATTTCGTTGAATCTTACGCATGCGCAGTTAAAAAATATTTAATAAAAATGCTCCTATTTCATTAGATATTAAATATTTTTGCATTCTGATTGCAGTATGCTGTGTCTAATATTGTATGTCAAGTTCCCTGAAAATGGCTTTACAATGGGTTTAATGTCTTGCATGTTATAGCTAAAAAAGTGACTTTTTTTTTTCTGCATTTTTTTAACCAAATCTACATATCTCTCTGATTACATGCGGAAGAGACATGCAATTTTATTATAGATAATAAAAAATAGCTCTACAATCACATGGCAGAACCAGATCGCATTTCAAACATTACTTTTTACAGTGTGATACCAAACACTTTCATCTTTCTTTAATTTTTTACTGGTTCCCCCCCCCCCCCCTTTCACTTTCGGTGTAAAACTTTCGCTGAAATATATGAGGTATAACATGTTTTTCTCACTTCTGAAGTTTCAAGATGATTTGTCTACTACTGTTTGAGGTATTTAAAAAAACGTCGGAAATCAAAAGTGTCCGGTCATTTATGAAAAGGTAGTGTAGTTTAGTTTTCTGGCTCTGATCAAACGAACTGAAATATCCTGTATTATAAACAGAAAAGTTGTGTAAAAGAAAGGGGTGGGAATCGATTAAGAGTTTTAACTGGATTAATCGGATTTTTAATCGGTTTTCATTTTTTTTATATAATTTTATTTCAATGATGAATAAAACTCTCATATTGTGTGTGTATATATATATATATACATATATATATATATATATATATATATATATATATATATATATATATTATATATATGTATATATATACTTATCATAAGTTTGACTGAAATTTTTTTTGGTGGTGTTGCTCCAGAATGCACATGAAGCGGCATTTTATTTAATAACTGTCCTCCCCCTTTTCTGTATCAACGAAAGTGCAACATCTTCTTTTGAGATGTTTTATTTTTATTTATTTTATTCTTTCTTTATTATTTTTTTGCTTTTTCATTATTTGATGGATGTTTCTTAGAACGTTTGTTAGCAAAATAATTGAAAAAATATTTTGTAGGCAGAACAATATTTTTACTTTAATTCGTAGTTTGAAAGTTTTAATCGGATTTTGAAAAATTTTAATCGAATTAATCGATCCGATTAACCCAATTAAAAAAATTGATCAGGACTAAACATTATTCGGTACAGCAGTAGTAAGCCCAGCGCTTTGGGTGACGGAAGTGACGTCATAGGAGGGGGAAAAGGTGGGGCAGGAAACCGGAAGTGACGTAGCGGTTGGTTGGTTGCTTGATCGTGAAAGATGACGGGGGTTATTGTTTATTTTTATCCGATGGCAACCTGGACTTCTTGTCAAGACCTGTGACGGAAGGGGGGAATGGGGGAGGAAACCGGAAGTGACGTAATGGTTGGTTGGCTGATTGATCGTGAAAGATGACGGGGGTAAAGTTTCTTTTTATCTGTTGGCAATCTGGACTTCTTGTCAAGACATGTGACGGAGGGGAGAGTTTTCTTAAAGGGACAACACAGAAACCTGTCAGAACATGAAAGAGAATGATGTCATTAATCGAAAAGAGGACAATGTAATATATTTTTTATCAGTAATTAATTTTTAATGAGTAGTTCATTAATCAATTTTAATAAGTAAATTTTATTATTTTATTGATTATTAATTAATTATTTAAATGATTATTTTAATTCGTTAGATTTTTTTACAAAACGATATTACCCTGTAGGAGGTTCGAACCCACCACTCGAACTTCCTTTTTAAATTTTCCCCTCTTAGGAGATAGGGGGTGAGAAGACGTTTCCCCCACCTGCGCCCAAGTAGACTCGTCCAAGGGGATCCAGCCAATTACAAGAGAGCACTGTGACATCATTCGTGTTTTTATCCAATCCTGATGCGTTTGTTGAGAAGATAAGACAGTAAATCTGGGTATAAAATCCTAGACATCACGAAATATCATCACATTTTAGTCTCGCTTCATTCCTGCCGTTCAATTCGCTCTCTCTTCGCTACGTAATCATGGAAGACGGGCTAAATCTTTTGATCCACGAAAATATATTTGCTTCTTCAGAAGAAATTTTGAAAGACTAGAAAAGAAATTGTTTATTTACCCGAGGAGCAATGCCACATACGTATTCGAAATAAATCTTATCCTATTTCGCCGAAGATTGCTGCTTTTGGAGACCCTGATTTTTCTTATACTTTTTCAGGACTGACACTAATCAGCCAGCCTTGGCCTCCTTTGCTTCTTAAAATAAAAAGTCTTATTGAAACTATGATGGGTGTCAATTTTAATTTCGTGTTGATAAATCGGTACGAGGATGGAAATCCCTGTATTGGTCAACATAAAGATGATGAAGCCGACTTACAAGGAAACATTCAAAAGGTGTCATCTCCAAAAAGTATTGAAAAAAATATATTTGATTCTACTCTTCATAAAACACCAGAAAATGAAAAAATTATCGGCTGAAAATAATTACAGCGACCACAAAAAGTTATCAAAATTAAGCATATTTGGCGATTCCACACTGCTAGGCGATTGATTTTGAATACTTGGCGGAAAAGCAAAACAGGGTTCTGTTCGTACACGGCAATCTCGAGGCTAGCAAACGTATCGCCTAACAGCGCTAAATCGCCAAATATGCTTAATTTTGTGGATTTTCTGTGGTCGCTGTAATTAATTTCAGCCGATAATTTTTTTATTTTCTGCTGTTTTATGAAGAGTAGAATCACATATATTTTTTTCAATACTTTTTGAAGATGACACCTTTTGAATGTTTCCTTGTTAGAGGAAAACCACCCTATCTGTTCCCTAAGCTTTGGAGAAACTCGTACTATGATTTTTAAAAGACCCAATTACCAGGATAAAAAGGTGGAATTAAAGTCAAATTCGCTTTTGGTTATGAATCCTCCAACAAATAAATTCTGGAGCCATGGAATTCCAAAAGAGAAGAAACACACTCGTATGCGTGTTAATCTAACTTTACATATGATGAAAACACCTGGACATAACAAAATAACAAGCGGAAACATGTTCAAACAGAAGAAAGATGCAAGAAAATAAAAGAAGACCGAACTAAAGTAAGTTTTCTCTCTTTTGAAAAACATTTCCCCTTTGAATAAAGTAGTATACACTTTCTTTTAATGCTGAAAATCTTGATTATTTATTAATGATTTCTTTTTGCTACTTTTTTCAGGAAAAGATGTTTGCAGAAAATGTGGAAGAAGAATGGATTAATTCTTTGGATATGAAATACCTAGGTGGAGAAAATTTCCTTACTGTCAATCATTATTTCGGAAAAACTCGAGTGCACATCAGAAGATATGTTAAAGGTGAAAATGGCGAGTTACATGCGACGAAAGACTGATTATCCTTATCACCCAAAGTATGGTATTCTTTGTGTAGGAAAGTAAATGCTATTTTAAATCATAAGTCTTCGGATAAGGTGTTTATTATAGACAAAGATTTATGCATTTCGAAACAAATAAAGAATAATCAAGAAATTTTTGTTTTCCAAAGATTATTTCAAAGAAAAAATTTGAGCATGCAATTTTTATCTGAATACGTTGTGCTTAGCGGTGCTGAGTTAGGAAAGCTTTGTGAAAACAAGTGTTTAATAACAGATCGCATGAAACAAGCGCTGATCACTTACACTTTATCCTATTGTATTGGAAAAGAACTCGATAGTCCAAATTTACAGTTGAAACCCGTGGAGAACCCTGAAGCATTTTTAGAACTTCTTGTTTCACTTCAAAACTGTCTTGCTGCAGCTATTACAGTAAAAATTACCGAACTTACAAATTGTTTTGGCTGTCGAGATTCGTATGAAGCCAATTTTATGCATGACTGTTTAACGAAAAGTCGATCTGAAAAGTGGTCAGAATACTTCCACCAAGCATTGTTCTCGATAAATTGGGATGATGTAGCCAAAGATATAGTTTATACAAATTTAAATATTGATTTCCAAGCAGTACTAGGAGTAGAAGAATTTTTCCCTTCTTTAGATGTAGAAAAAACATTTGAAGCTGTTGAAAAAATGTATGTTGGTGAAGAAAATGAAGAAGAACTTGTTTTTAACGAATTATTGTTTCTTGTAATTGATTCTTTATTATGTAAGTTTTAATGTAAATAAATGTTGGTTATTATAGAATTTCTTGTGTGTGTGTGTGGCTTTCTTTTTTATGTTTACCACATAGAAAATATTTAAGGTTTTGTGAATATATAAATACTGGGTTATACGTTTTGTTTGAATCATTATGAATGAATATAAGTGTTCGGCTAGATCACAACTACTGCTGTAATGGAAGCAGCATTGAATCAGACGTATCGGGATCCAGAACATCCGGCCAGTTTCCGTGGTGTCAGTGCTTTACAGCGTGCTTTAAAAGGTCGCGTAAAAACCAAAGACATCAAGAAATGGCTTCAAACGAAAGATTCGTATACTTTGCACAAGCCTTTGAGACACAGGTTCCAAAGAAATCGTGTTATTGTAGGAGGCATCAACGAGCAGTTTCAGTCTGATTTAGTGGACATGCAATCCTAAGCTAATTATAACGATGATTATAAATATTTACTTACATGTATTGATATTTTGTCAAAGTACGCTTGGGCGATACCTTTGAAAAATAAAAGGTCTATGACTATTAAACAAGCTTTTCAAAAAGTATTTGCGGAAAGGTTACCCGAACGACTTCAAACAGACTCGGGTAAAGCATTTACGAACTATCTTATAGAACGGACAGAATTAAAGTTCCTCTCAAAATAGTAATAATAAAGAAGGGAAGATGATAGGGGTTTTATCAATAATTATTTGCAATCAACGAACCCTGTTTTTACTATTGGGCATTGATTAAATAAAAATAAAAAAGTCTGGGGTGACTCCACTCGGCTTTCCAAACATTGAGTAATTAACAGTTTTGTAGATAAAGTAAAGAAAGAGGAGTTGTTAAACAAACAAAAGAGAGAAAACCATAATAGAGTGTTTGAACGTTTTTCTCCATATATTACACGATGTTTTATTTAACGCTACTGAACTTTGAGCCCATAGATCATAATGATAAAGAATTTTTCGTTGTGTCCCTGTAAAACCCTATAAATGCTAGATTCACCAAAATGCTTATAATTAGTGGAACAGTGATTTATAACGTTCATATAAATTTTCAGTTTAATTGAATAAGGCGTTTAGTTTTGAATAAAACGTCGCACTTTTAAAATTTGGTCCCATAGGCCATAATGATAAAGAATTTTTCTTTGTGTCCTTGTAAAAAACTGTAAGTGCTAAATTCACCAAAATCTATACAGTTGGGGCAACAGTTTCCTATAACATGTGTAAAAATTTTTTGCTCAGATTAATAAAGCGTTTAGACGCTATCGCACTTTTAAAAATTTGGCCCCATAGGCCATAATGATAAAGAATTTTTCCTGGTGTCCCATTAAAAAAACTATAAGTGCTAGCTAAAAATATATTCAAAAACTGGCGTACAGACAATAGCAAGAAATTAAAACTTCTTCACACACCATAAATTTTAAATCAGCACAACCGGTTTCGAAAGGACGTAGCCTTTCTTCATCAGGTGCAAACACGTGCAACTGCCTTGGAGGCAAAAGCAAGATTTAATTTCTACTTATAAGTGCTAGATTCACCAAAATCAATAGGGTCCATACTATGGTGACTTACAATATACGTACCAACTTTCAGCTTATTCCAACAAAGCGTTTAGACGCTAGCATGTTCACTGACAGACATACACACACACATACATACATACATCATCGTAAAAATAGTGGAAACTGACTCAGGGGACATCGAAACGTATAGAAACATCAAAATCTCAAATTCGGATTTTTGACATGATTACAATACTTTCCTCACTATAGTGTTCGGAAAGTAAAAATAAATAAATAAATGTGGGTAAAACACCTTATGGTTTAGCTTTTATTTTGAGAGGAATTCTATTCATTCTATCCTTTATAATTTTTTAATTTACTCGATATTTGTTTGAGGTTTTCACATAAGCAGCTCATTACTTTTGGCTATTAAATGATGCAAATGAAATTTTTCAAAAGCTTGCGCATGCGTAGTTAAAAATTTAGTAAAAATGCTCATATTTTGTAAGATATTTAACATTTTTGGCTTTCAAAATTTCTGAAAAATTGAGACAAAAACAACACACTCAAATCAAAAACAGAATAGTTTATTGCAACCAAAGGAACACATACATAACACACAAGGGGAAAAAATTGCAATAGATTGTAAATTAAAAATATATAAAAATTTGAACTTAAAGGATTCACAGGAGAATCAAAAGTTTAGAGAAAATATAAAAAGAAAGTGATTTTACAAATTACAATTCACACAAAAATCCGTAACATTTAAAATATATTATAGATGTATATATATATATATATAATAAAACTTTTCCATATATAGGAGTAAATACAAGTTAGAAGATGTAGAAATAATTACTGAATGGATTTTAGAAATCAAATAACTATGTGAAAAGGAAAAGTCATCATTGGTCATATATATCATACCACATCCGTTACAGATAACGGAATAAATACAATTTAGAGGCCATAGAAATATTTACAGAATGGATTTTGCAATTCACATAATAATCTGATAAAGCATTTAACATTAAAATATATATATGTTACCGTTAAAGCTCGAAATCCGTTAATGTGCAGATTATCTAGCTAATCTGCAGATTAACTACAATGACCCGTTAAAATGCGGAATCAAGAATTTTCCGCATTTTAACTAGGTAATCTGCACATTAGCGGCTTCTGTGTCGTTAAAGTTCAAATGTTTGTTTCGAGCTTTAGTTATTTTACATTCACTATGAGTCATGTGTTACACATACGAGAATGACCTTCAAACACAAACTAAAACTTTCATCCCTTCCGCTCCGCTATGATAAACGGTAAACGCAAAACGTGGAGTATCGAAGCCACGATTGGGTTTCTTATTGTGACCAACACAAAATTTAAAGTAACAAGTAAGTTATAATTGTTTTAATTTTGATTTTAATTCTTCTTTTTTTAATTCTGTCAATATAAATTTGATAAGGGCCTGCATTTTATTTATGAAATCTAATCTTAATTAAACGCTCTCTCTCGTGAAACTTCATTTTGAATTATGAATATTAAATTTAATTTGAATTATTAATTATTTCCTCCCGAAATAAAACTATTACACCACAACTTTTTAAAAATAATTTATTTCAAAATTTATTTAAATTACTATTGCTTACTGGGAAAAAAAAAAAAAAAAAAAAAGATGTATTAATTTTTAACTCTGAAAAATATGGCATTCAATATTATGGCATTATTTAATAAATCTATAATAATAAAAGAAATGGTTTGTCTGTCTGTCTGTCTGTCTGTTCTTCTATACGCCCAGCCCCTATTGAACGCAGAAGTACAAAAATTGACATACGGATGCTCAAGAGCCTTCCCGAGGGGCTCCTGAAAACAGAATTTAAAATTTTTAATTAGTTTCGGAGAGATTAATTAAAACGTTGACCCATGTCGATAGGAAAATGACCAAAAATCCACGGCTTATTGCTTAAAAAGAGGCATTCTATCAGCAATCGATTTTAAAGGCTGTCTTGAACGGAAACAAAACATGTGGACGTCATTAATGTCACATGATCATGAACTGGGGTTAAAAATTTCAAATTTCAAAATGCTTCAAATTTTCTTTTTCGCACACAACACTTAATATACAACCTATGCAGCACAAAACCAACATGCAGTTCAAATTTCATCACTTTGGGTTAATAAACAACGCAGTTACATTTTAATTGCAAATTAAATTTTATTCTAACACGTAATCTATCTTTCAATAGACGATAGGAGTTTCCATAGCAACAAAATACATTTGAAGGAACTAAAAAAATACTTTTTCTTTTTCTTTTTACTTCCATTACCCGACTACCGTGGTATATATAGGTTTTGGGGACCTAAAAAATATTTATTTTTCTTTTTACTTCAATTAACCGACTACCGTAGATAATGGAATTAGAGATTTCACTTGATTTACATGTTTTAGAATGTCCTGATTAGGTTTTCTTTTGTATCTCAGCTACTAATTAAAATAATTTCATTAGTAACACATTATTTGAAAGCTTTGTTGATTTGGAATTGAACAGTAGATTACAGAAACTTCTAACGCCAGATATTTTAAAATTTCAATATTTCAAATTCTAATTAAATTATTTTTAATCCATCATTCGAAAGATATTTTAAAGTACTTTTATATTATCGAAAGTGGGATTCGATATTTCACCTGATTTACACGTTTTGAGGTCTCCTGAATCGGTTATCTTTTGTATCTCAGCTACTAATTAAAATGATTTCATAAGTAATACATCATTTGAAAGCTTTGTTGATTTGAAATTGAACAGTAGATTACATAAATTTCTACCGCCAGATGGCGCTGTAATATTTTAAAATTTCAATATTTCAAATTCTAATTATGATTAAATTATTTCTAATACATCATTCGAAAGATATTTTAAAGTTCTTTTATATTATCGAAAGTGGAATTCGAGATTTCACCTGACTGCTCTGCCGAAGGCAGTGGGGACCCGGTCCGACATTTTACCTGGTGAGAAATGATTTTTTAATTTTCTTTTCTTAAGAATAAAAGTTTCATTTCAGAAGGAATATGTGCGCGCACCACACGCATGTTTTAACGCGTGCGTGCGCAGCGCGCATGGGTTTGGGACCCGGTGCGAGTTTTTACCAGATGATAAAAGATTTTTTTTTTTTCTTAATAATAAAAGTTTGAGTTGAGAAGGAATATGCGTGTACAGCGCACGTATATCCTCACACGTGCGTGCGCAGCGCGCATGGGTCTGCGCTGCCGAAGGCAGTGGGGTCCCGGTGTGAGTTTTTACCCGATGCTAAATGATATATTTTTTAATTCCTTTTCTTAAGAATGAAAGTTTATGAGTGATAACATGGAATTTGGAGACGTCATAAGGATGGTGAAGGAATACGTGCGCGCACCTCACGGGTCTATGCTGCCGAAGGCAGTGGGGACCCGGTGCAACATTTTTCCCGATGAGAATTTTTTTTCTCTTTTTTTATCACAAGATAAAAATTTTGAGAATTCATTAATTATTATGATTCATTTAAAAATAGTGACCAGCGAAGCGGACGTAGCCTGCTAGTCTCTTATATTATTAAAATGTGTACGCGTGTGTCTGTGTGTGTGTGTGTGTCTGTCTGTGAGAAACTGCTTGAAACAGCAAAGGCTCCGCCGCTAATGGTCGCACGGACTTCGAACAGGTACCGTCGGACGGAGAATTTATCGCAGATGTACGTTATCTAATTTGCTAAACGATGCGACCCTAATTAGCGGAGATATTAATTAAAATGTCGACCATTGTCAAACGAAAAAACGATTCAAAATGGCACGCGATCATCGTTTTCGACCGGACCGCTTACCTCAAACGAAGAAAGAGAAAGAGGAAATTTCGTGGGTTTTTGTAAAGCGATCGCTGCAGATCTGTTGGAAATATCGAAAATACACCTGTACCACGAGAAAGAGCATTTATTACCGATTCTTACGGTACATTTTTTTTTTTTTTTTAATACGGATTTTTTAGATTTTTAAAAAAAGTTTAAAAAGGGTCGAAATTTTCTCTTTTTCACGATCGTCTTTTTTGAAACGCCCTGTACGACCGAGTAACTGTTAAATTTCTTAACAACGGGTATATGAGGAAAGGTCATTTAATTCTCTTTCGAACCATATAAGCATTTTTACAAAATACGGATTAGCGATCCATATTTTTAGATTTTACGAAACATCGATTTTTTCACAGAACATTTTATAACTCAAAAGCGTTTAAAGATAAATCATTTCTTTCTTTCTTTTTTTTTTTTTTTTTTTTTTTTTTTTTTTTTGTATATAGATCTCGCTTCCATAATTCAATTTCCAAAAGATTGAGAGAAAATTTCAAAAACTGAATGAGGTATTATTTTTTTAATTTTACGCAATAACGCATTGGAAATCACGAATTTCATTCCAGATTGAATTTCGTATTCAAATCAAGCAGCTGTCGGTTTTCGTCACCATGGCAACTTGTTCAGAGAGTAAGCATTTCTCGACAAGAGCGAAGAAAAAAAACAGCGATGAACTTCTGGTATTTAATGAGGTCACGTGTTTTGGTACTGCGATTAAAAATTGCAATTTTGAACATCACAAGACAGCCTTGCAGCTCAAATTTCATCGACTTCGCAAAAACTTTACATTTTAATTGGAAATTAAATTTTATTCTAATACGCGTATTTCAATTTCTAATTACGATTAATTTATTTTTAATACATCATTCGAAAGATATTTTATTGTTCTTTTATATTATTCAAAGTTTTCAACAGATTTACACGTTTTGAGGTCTCCTGAATTAGTTTTCTTTTGTATTTCAGCTACTAATTAAAATAATTTCATAAGTAATACATCATTAGAAAGCTTTTTTGAATTGGAATCGAACAGTGGAATACAGAAATTAGTACCGCCAGATGGCGCTGTAATATTTTCAAATTTCAATATTTCAATTTCTAATTATGATTAAATTATTTTTAATACAACATTCGAAAGATATTTTTAAGTTCTTTTAAATTATCGAAAATTTTCACCAGATTTACACGTTTTGAGGTATCCTGAATCAATTTTCTTTTATGGCGCTGTAATATGTTCAAATTTCAATATTTCAATTTCTAATTATGATTAAATTATTTTTAATACATCATTCGAAATATATTTTAAAGTTCTTTTAAATTATCGAAAATTTTCACCAGATTTACACGTTTTGAGGTGTCCTGAATCAATTTTCTTTTATGGCGCTGTAATATTTTCAAATTTCAATATTTCAATTTCTAATTATGATTAAATTATTTTTAATACATCACTCGAAAGATATATTATAGATCTTTTAAATTATCGAAAATTTTCATCAGATTTACACGTTTTGATGTGTCCTGAATCAATTTTCTTTTATGGCGCTGTAATATTTTCAAATTTCAATATTACAATTTCTAATTATGATTAAATTTTTTTTACTACATCATTCGAAAGATATTTTAAAGTTTTTTTTATATTATCGTACGTTTTCACCAGATTTACACGTTTTGAGGTCTCCTGAATCAGTTTTCTTTTGCATCTCAGATAATTGAGTTAGACCGTTAAAATTGGTATACGTAGGTTAATTGGGACGGGCTGAAAGGGTGGGGAAGAAATAGGTGTATACCGAGCGCGATGCGCGCCAGATTTCACCCGATTTACACGTTTTGAGGTGTCCTGAATTAGTTTTCTTTTGTATCTCAGCTACTAATTAAAATAATTTCATAAGTAATGTATCATTAGAACGCTTTTTTGATTTGGAATCGAACAGTGGAATACAGAAATTCGTAACGCCAGATGGCGGTGTAATATTTTCAAATTTCAATATTTCAATTTCTAATTATGATTAATTATTTTTAATACATCATTCGAAAGATATTTTAAAGTTCTTTTAAATTATCGAAAGTTTTCACCAGATTTACACGTTTTGAGGTATCCTAATTACGTTTTCTTTTGCATCTCATCCAAATGAGTTAGTTCGTTCAAAATTGGTATACGTAGGTTAATTAAGAGGGCCTGAAAGGGTGGAGGAGAAATAGGCGTGCACCGCGCGCGTATCCCTTAACTTGTGCGCGCGCAGAGCACACGGGACTGCGCTGCCGAAGGCAGTGGGGACCCGGGCCGACTTTGTACCTGATGACAAATGATTTTTTAAATTTTCTTTTCTTAAGAATAAAAATTTGACTTGAGAAGGAATATGTGCGCGCAGCGCACGTATTTATTGTGAAAAAAACAATTTCCACATATATCAAGTTAGCAGAGTTAGCAGTGCAGTGAAATGATAGTTGCTCAGCTCTAAAAAGCTATAAAGAAGATAAATATATGTTGCATTCATTGAAGACAAAAGTTCAATTAAAGCAGTTTATTAAAGTTGAAACAAAATGATGAATAACATTAAATCAGCTGAAACAATTTTAGAAAGGTTGCTGACGAGAGGTTAAATACCCTTAAAAATACTGCCATACTGAGTTCAAATAGAAAGCTACTTTTCACTAAACGAACAAGTCACAAAAACGTAATTTACAATCATAATAAAACTAAACAGTTTATAATTATATCGAAATACCAGCTCATGACTTTGAGCTAAACTGAAAAAACATAAAAGCTTAAAAGATTAAGGGCTTCAGAACTTAAGAGACTGATTACATATTTCCTACCTCCTTTTTATAGTCACCAAACGGATTCAAGTAACAGCTACTAGATGCTGTAGAATAGGAACGCCTCCCATAACTATAGCAACACGACGCTGCGAGTCAGCCGCCATCTATGGGCTAAGCAAAGAGACTCTGCAGTTGAAAAAATATTACATCTCCTCGCTAAATAGCGAAAAGAACAATCCGTAAAAGGATTTAAACATATTTTTCTTTAAGTTAATTTTAATAAAATATGCTTTTAAATATGAGGTAAGTAATTAAAGTTATTTCAAATGACTTAAACATAAATTTATTAATAAGGAATATAATTTTTAATTAAAAGTAATTATCATTAAGCTTTTTAATTTTAATATATCTTTAACCCAAATGGCAGTATCAAAAGAGAAAATAGCACTAAACGCTATAATTCATTTAATTAATAACTTAAACTTTAAAGGTTATAAAGTGAGTTTAAATTATATTTAAGTAGTAAATGAATTTAAATTTAAATTTGAGAATCAACACGGAAAGGGTATAAATTTTACAACAAGGCCCCCCACCGTGTTGATTCGACAAACACAAACGTCAGCAATTACAATATAAACTTTATTAGAAAAGAAATAAAAAAAAACCCTTGAATATTTAGTGACTTGAGAGATTCACATATGTCTTCTACAGAATATACTTCACACAAAGCTACAAGGTTTGTCAATCTCGTAAATCATAAGATCAAGAGTCCACAAGTCCAACTCACACCCAAAAAAAAGTAGCACTATCAATATTCTATACATATCTACTAAAAGAAAGAACAAGATATTAATATAGAGCAAATATGCACAGCATTTCAAGGAAACCTTTTTTTCCCCCATTCCCCATTGTCAAAATAAGAAAACGATGATATTCACAAATATATGAAACATTTATATAACATACACATAACCAATTACACGTAGCGCTACGAATTTCTCTCATACAAAAGTTAAACTAAACCATACATCACTACACAATGGAAAACGTAGGAAAAACCCACCAAGAAAATGCATACATATCCCTCTAAAAAACCATTTTTTCAGTTTCAAAAAATTTTAAATATATATTATACGTTCAAAAAAATTTAAATTTACTCTATATACATTTACTTAATAAATACCTTATTTACAAACTTAGACATATCACCTTTAGTAAGGGGCTTTGTGAAGGGATCGGCAAAGTTATCTTTAGTATTTACATATTTTAAATCAAACCGTTCCTCAAATAACCATTCACGGATGAAAAATAACTTTACATTAATATGTTTGGATTTGTTATTCTCTATAGGAGACCTCGTAAAATTAATTGCCGCTTGGTTATCAGCAAAAAGTATTGGTGGTTTATATGAAATAGCAATTAATTTAAAATCAATACAATCTCGTAATATATTATCAAACCACATTAATTCTTTAACCCCGTCACACATGGATACAAATTCACTTTCCATGGTTGAAAGGCAAACACTTTTTTGCTTAAAAGTTTTCCAAGAAATAGGGCTATTATCCAAAAATAAAATTTGTCCCCCCATTGATACGAAGTCATCTCTATTCATCGCGAAATCAGCGTCAGAGAAAGCAGTTAAACATGGATTAAAACAATTCAAATTTAATTTCAAATCTCGAGTACACGAAACATACCCAAGTAATTTAATTAACCCATTCCAATGATTAAACCCCGGTGAATTTTGAAATTGACTGAATATATTAACTGCGTAGGCAATATCAGGTCGTGTCCTATTTGCAATGAAAGATAAACATCCTAAGATATTCCGATATGGAAATTTAGACATTTCATCAATTTCATTTTGATTAGTAGGACAATCTTTTTTCGAATACTTAATGCCTTTTACAATAGGTAATGAGCAGAAAGGGATGTTAAACGACTTAAACCTGTCATACACTTCATTAATATATAATTCCTGAAAAATTTGTACTGAATCATTTTCATAATTAAATTCTACACCAAGTAATTTCTTGGTTTTACCTAAAATTTTTATATCAAATTTACATTTTAATAAATTAAGAATTTTGTCTATTTGAAATTGATTTTTACCAAACAAAACTAAATCATCTACATAAACCAATAAAACAATATAATTTTCAAAATAATATGAACAATTACACCAGTTAAATTTATTAAACCCTAAATCCAATAGTACTTTATTTAACTCATAATACCAGAGCCGGCCACTTTGATGAAGGCCATATAACGCTCTGTCTAGTTTACAAACAAGATTTTCCCCTCCCTTTACAACATATCCTTTTGGCTGAGACATATAAATTTCTTCTTTTAAAGGTGCATAAAGATAAGCACATTTTATATCGCATTGAACATTATGCCATTTATAACATGAGACCAATAATGAAAAAAAGAAACGTATTACTGAGAAATTAACGACGGGTGAAAACGTCTCGTCATAAGTGTCCCCCTTTATCTGATGAAAGCCTTGGGCCACGAGCCTCGCTTTAAAGCGGGCAACGTTTCCTAGCTCATCTCTTTTAACGGCGTATACCCATCTATTTCCCAAAACTTTTTTCCCCTCCGGTAAATTAACCAGATGCCAAACTTTACGAGTTTTCATATTATTTATCTCATCATCCATGGCATTTTTCCATTCAATACATTCTGAAGATTTAACGGCCTGATTATATGTTTTAGGTATAGGGATAACTAGTCATGATTTTTTATGAGTTAAACTTGAAGTTGGGTTATCTGAGTTTTGCTGATCAACCACCCCCTCGAACTTATTACTACTAGAGAAATCAAAAAAATTAGTCAAAAATTAAATTATTTTTATCACAATATTGCTTGACATCGTTCATTGATCTCAATCTAGTTTTAGTGTTGTCCGGGTAATAGAAGATGTCAACTCTGTCACTCATTTTTCTGGGTACGGGTTTTCTATTCCAAGTAATTGAAGAAAGAGGTTTAAGAGAAGATTTATCTACAGGAGTTTCATCGACGGGCTCGTCACTAGAATCATCGGGCTCACCTCCGAAAACAATGTCAACAGGATCGGAAACTTGACAATCAACTGGACTTTCCGGAAGTAAGTCCAATTCCTCCAGTGAGGTGCCCATCACCGCTCCACTGCATTTACTAAATAGCTGATCAGAGAACGTTACGTTTATAGTTTCAACTATTTTATCCTCATCCTCCAACCAAATTTTATACCCCTTAGTCTTTAATGAATAACCTATTAGTACTCCCTTTTTAGCCTTAGGTTCAAGCTTATGGTCTCTATGCTGTTTTGGAATCCCTACATACGAAATTAATCCAAACGGCTTTAGGTGTCTTACGGATGGTTTAAACCCAGTATATAACTCAAAAGGAGTCTTAGTTTGTCCCCTATGGATTAAACGGTTCCAAGTGTACGCGAAATACAACATTGCATCGGGCCAGAAAGAAAAAGGCAAACCACTATCCGTGATAATAGCTCTAACACAATTTAAAGAAGTTTGATTAAACCGCTCACTTAACCCATTTTGCTCAGGTGTGAACGTGTTAGTTAACTCATGAACAACTCCATTTTTACTACAAAATGATTTGAAATTGTCATTTACAAATTCGGAACCATTATCCGTACGAATAGCTTTTAATTTTTTATTCAAACTACGTTCAGCCCGTGCAATGTGCCTCTCGAACACACCAAAAACCTGAGACTTATCCTTTAAAGGATAAACAGCAACCCTTTTAGAAAATCCATCAATAATGGACAAAAAGAACCTTTCCCCATTTTTACCAGTTACCTTAATTGGGCCCCAGACGTCCATAAATACTTTCTCTAACGGTGATTTAACGCCATGAACATCGGATGATTTAAAAGACACACGGTTTTGTTTACTAATCCTACAAGGTTCACAAAAAAATTTCTTAAACTTAAGTTTAGGAAGGCCCCTTACCCCGTTCTTCTTGCTAGTATTTACTATAGTATCAGGACTTACATGCCCAAAACGAGCATGCCAATACCCGATTTCATTAACTTTTGCAAGAGAAGCTGAAGGATTTTCTGGGTGCCCCCCATTCACTTTACTCCCCTTTTTAACTTTAGAAACATTAGGATATAAATAGTAAACACCGTCTTTAATTTTAGCAGTAAAAATATGTCTTTTATCTTTACCGAACACAGACACTCGACCCTTACCGCCAGTGTATGTGGCACCGTTCACATCTAATTTAGGACCTGATATTAAATTTTTCCGTAACCTTGGCGAATATAACACATCTTTTAAATACAATACATTTTTACCAAAATCCAACTTAACAGTTCCTTTAGCAGTAATAGGAAAACTAATACCATCGATCGCGACAAAAAGCTCCTCTCCCTCCACAGGAGTATAATGCTCAAAAAGATCTAAATTTCTTAGAAAATGATTTGAAGCAGCAGTATCAAAAATAAAGCTGTCATCATCACTTAAATTACTAAAGTTAGCTTGAGCTATGTAGTAGGAGGGGGGAGATTTGCATTTGTCACGACCGTTGGAGTTATACTTTAAATTTCTAGGTTTAAATTTAACATTACTATTCAAAAAACAGTTTTTCTTAAAGTGGCCATTACGGCCACACTTAAAACAAGTTAAAGGCTTTTTACCTTTTTGCTGGATGTTCTGTATCTGAACACTGTTATTGGCATCTTTCTTAATATCACCCTCACGAAGCTGTAGACGCGATTCCTCCGCTGTTAACTCGGACACAATATTCTGGAACTTGAACTGGTCGTTCTTCCAACGCAACAAATATTGCACTGCAGATTCAAACTTGGATGGTAGGTGTTGCAAGAGCTGAAAACAGCAGTACACATCCTCCATAGCATGACCAATTTCACGCAGCTGGTCCAGTATTCTTGATAACCGGGTTACAAAAGAATTCACCGTTTCATTCTCAGACATTCTACAATTAATGAACTCTGTAAACAGTCCCATATGATGAGCTCTTGAGTCTGATATGAAGGTCTTCTTCAAAATCTCCCAGGCATCAATAGCACAATCACAATTTTCAATAATGCTTCTGACTTCAGGCGATGTATTCAAATATATTGTTGATAATGCAACTCGACTACGAGATTTAAAATCCTCCACTTGTTTTGAAGTTATTCCGGCCTCAGCATCTTCAACAGGCAGTATTTCGTTCTTACATATTATATTCCAGCAGTTTCTTTCAATTAAAATAAATTTAATGTCCTTGACCCACGTAGTATAATTATTCATCCGTAATTTTTCAATCGTGGGGTTTAAACTTACTGCCATTTCAATTTCTTATCTTCAAACACTTAGAATGCCATAAAAACTATTATCAAAATTTTAATGCTATGAGCCGACAACGAGCCAAATCGCCCATAACCGCTTATTGTGAAAAAAACAATTTCCACATATATCAAGTTAGCAGAGTTAGCAGTGCAGTGAAATGATAGTTGCTCAGCTCTAAAAAGCTATAAAGAAGATAAATATATGTTGCATTCATTGAAGACAAAAGTTCAATTAAAGCAGTTTATTAAAGTTGAAACAAAATGATGAATAACATTAAATCAGCTGAAACAATTTTAGAAAGGTTGCTGACGAGAGGTTAAATACCCTTAAAAATACTGCCATACTGAGTTCAAATAGAAAGCTACTTTTCACTAAACGAACAAGTCACAAAAACGTAATTTACAATCATAATAAAACTAAACAGTTTATAATTATATCGAAATACCAGCTCATGACTTTGAGCTAAACTGAAAAAACATAAAAGCTTAAAAGATTAAGGGCTTCAGAACTTAAGAGACTGATTACATATTTCCTACCTCCTTTTTATAGTCACCAAACGGATTCAAGTAACAGCTACTAGATGCTGTAGAATAGGAACGCCTCCCATAACTATAGCAACACGACGCTGCGAGTCAGCCGCCATCTATGGGCTAAGCAAAGAGACTCTGCAGTTGAAAAAATATTACATCTCCTCGCTAAATAGCGAAAAGAACAATCCGTAAAAGGATTTAAACATATTTTTCTTTAAGTTAATTTTAATAAAATATGCTTTTAAATATGAGGTAAGTAATTAAAGTTATTTCAAATGACTTAAACATAAATTTATTAATAAGGAATATAATTTTTAATTAAAAGTAATTATCATTAAGCTTTTTAATTTTAATATATCTTTAACCCAAATGGCAGTATCAAAAGAGAAAATAGCACTAAACGCTATAATTCATTTAATTAATAACTTAAACTTTAAAGGTTATAAAGTGAGTTTAAATTATATTTAAGTAGTAAATGAATTTAAATTTAAATTTGAGAATCAACACGGAAAGGGTATAAATTTTACAACAGTATTCCTTCATACGTGCGCGCGCAGCGTGCATGGGTCTGCGCTGACGATGGCAGTGGGGATCCGGTGCAAGTTTTTACCCGATCAAAAATGATTTATTTTAGGGGGCACGAAAGGTGAGGGAAGGAAAACGCGCGCGCAGCGCGTGTATCCCTTAAGTTGTGCGCGCGCAGCGCGCACGGGACTGCGCTGCCGAAGGCAGCGGGGACCCGGGCCGACTTATAAAAAATATAATCATAAATGATATATATTTTTTTAATTTCTTTTCTTAACACTAAAAGTTACTGTTAGTAATTCATTAGTTTTAGTGATTCATTTGAAAATACTGACCCGCTAGCGGGCGAAGCTCGCTAGCATTGTAATAAACTTCGTTTTATGGTTTAAATTATAAAAATTTGCTTAATTCCCTTGTTTAATGTAAGTATATAGTCAGGAAATGATTATTAATATAATAAAACTTAATAAAAATGAAGATTTATTTTATCTTATTCATATTGTTAAGCTTCAAACAAAAATGTATAAAATATTTAACTATAAGTATGTTGCTACACAAAAAACTAAAATTATTTGGTGTGGTAATCACAATACTTTTTCTTATCCGACATTTGTTACAATTTAGTGTTTAAGATATGATATACTGTATCTGAATATTTCTACTGTATTTTAAAAACACTTAATCATTTTAAGAAAATTTTTTATCTGAGAAAAATTCTTCATGGGGAAGATATATCAGAATTCTTCAGATATATCAGAATTCTGTGATTATAATGCGTATATTCAGAAAACAATGTTTGAACTTCCTGCTATTTCTTGTTCTTGAGATATGCTGATAAGAAACACGCAGAGGGATATAAAAACGCACTGAACAACCACTAAATATGTGAATTTTGTATTCAGAGGACCTCAAACCGTTCACATTTACCAGAATCTCAATATCAAAAATTCGATCCAATGACAATAGACTTTGTATATCAAGTCTAAATTTTCTATTTAGTGATAAATGAATAAAGTAATTCTTAATTAATTCTTAATTTAGGAAATCGAGCTTTTTTTTTCGTGTGATTTAATGAATGAAACAAATCTTCTTTAATATTCACGACGCATTTACTATGCGTACTTAAAACATTAAGTGGATATCGTAATTTAGAAAATTTTTCTATTGACATTATAAAAAAAACGTCAATGTCTGAACGACCCCTGACAGAAAATCAACTTCAGTCAATATCTAAAAACCTTCTTATATTTTGCGTAAAATTTTATGAATTTTAATGATATTTGACAATGCTTGTGATATAAGGTGAATAAGACATTTGGCTATCAAATTATGGAAAAAAGTTCTTTTTATCGTTCGCACCTGCCCAGTGAACACACTTTTCATAAAAATACTCATAATTCAAAAGATGTTCAAGATATTTATATTCTGAAAAGGGTTATATCTGAGAAGTATTTATATTCTTTCAAAAGTGTTTTTCCAATATATCTGAAAGTGGTAATAATTTTCCTTTAAAACTCTGTATATTATAAATAAAAAACATGCTGATTTTGGGGGGAATTTTAAAACAAATGCTTATATCTCCGATATTTAATATGCTATTGTCACACAAATTCATCCACAAATTGTACTATGTGTATAGTAACATATCTTAAAGTTACAGATCATTTCGTTAATTTAATGATACTGAATGATTAAAAGCATTACTGATTTTGCTCAATTAGTTACCGGTCTCATAAACGTTATCTTAAACCAATCTTCACTGAGAAACATTAAGCAAACCCTGTTCTTTAAATACCCAATGTTTGAAATCATTTCATCGGGAGATAAAATTTTAAATTTTGGGGAAAAAAAAAAAAAAAAAAAAAAAAAAAAAAATCACTGATCGTTTGCAAATCTTGCTAAAATTTTGAACAGAAGTGCATTTTCACATGTAGTAGGGGTATATAACGAATTTTTTTTCTCGGAATTAGAAAGTTTAGTTTCACGCAGCCCCAATTAATTTAATAATGACCAGGAATCTTTTACAAACACATAAGTTTATTCGCCATTTGATAAGATTATTTTGCACTTTGAAAGGAATGAAATTTTCCAATTAAACTTCCAAATCAAGAAAGTAACCTTTCAATATGTTTACATTCTGTTTCTAAAATAAATTTTAAAAAAGTTACATGAAAGAAAATGAATGCAAGATATGATATTTCTACTTAAAGATTTTAATAATGACCCTTTTTTTTTTCGGAGTTAAGAAGTTTAATTTCATGCAGCCTAATTACTCCAATAATGAAAAGTTAACTTCTACAAACACATAAAAGTTTATTGGGCACTTTGAAACTATTTTCTGCACTTTGAAAAGAATAAATTTCATGGTAAATTTTTTTATTATGAATGCAACAGTCCAACATGTTTGCTTTTTGTAAATTTTTGTATTTGCTAAAATAAATAAAAGAAGTGAATTTAAAAATTCAATGCTCTGCGTCACATTTCTACATCTAGCAACATCGCCTAATGATTTTTTTCTCGGAGTTAGAAAGTTTAATTTCACGCAGCCCTAATTAATCCAATAATGAAAAGCAAACTTCTTCAAACACATAAAAGTTTATTGGGCCCTTTGAAACTATTTTCTGTACTTTGAAAAGAATAGATTTCATGGTTAAACTTGCCCGCTTTCCTGCCCGCTGTAAAATATCTTATTGACAAAAAAGAAAATGGCAGTTCGATACTGCTATCTGTAAAATTAATATTCCGTTACACCTTCGCATAAATTGATGTCTATAAACAATTAGTGCGTATAGCCCAACAGGTGGCGCTTTTTTTTTGCTGTCTTTTCCTCCATTCATGGAAAGGTTATATCTCAGTTTCTATAGCGTATAATTACAAAAACTTTATTTGTGAGGATGATTATAGAAACCTATGCTGATTTAATTTGGGTGCATATCAGTCGACAGAGGTTCTGCTATATGCTACAACTATCCCGTGTGCGGGAAGGCTACAATTCAGATGTTATAACAGATAGATGCTCTAAACTTGATCTGTGCAGTGACCTTTGTGAAAATAAATGCTGACCTAATTTGATTGTATCAGACGAAACGGGCCGTTTCTGATACTCATATTGTGTGATTTTCATTTAGGTGTATCTCCGCATTTGATGGTTAAAAGTGCACCATACTGCATATGTAAAATCTTTATTATGTGAAGGTGTATTTTAGTGCATGTTAGCCCATAGGTGGCACTGTTTCACAGACGGATATAAGAGAAGTTTTGTAATGGCTACAACATAGTATTTTTTTCTTATTTATTTTATTTTTTTTTTTATTTTTTTTTTTCGTAGATGATAATAGTTTGATGTCCGTTATTATGAAATGTTGAATGGATAGCAATGGATGTTCAGTGGTTCTCAACCTTTTTTTAATTCAGGACCCATTAAAAATATTATAAATAATGTAGGGGCACTATATGTAAAATTCTGAAAAATAGGTTATAATTATGTTAAATATTTTAAAGGTGAACTCTGATTATTTCCCTCGTCGATTTGTAGAAAAATCTTCTCTTTTTAGTTTTAATTGTGGTGAGAGTTAATTGAGCCTAATTTACATGAATATCGCGTTGAAAATAACTTTCATTATATATTCACATAGGCTGTGATTTTTTTTTTTTTTTTTTTTTTTTTTATTAGCCCTTCAAGTAGCAGAAACAGTGAGCGCTACAGATTTTTTTAATCTCTGAAGATTAATTTAACATTTCAAAATAAAATTCCAGGATTAAAAATACAAATATAGTTTACATTGGGTATGACTCTACATTACAATACTTGTTGAATATTCTTAATTTATTTCTTTGTGAATGACAATTTTAGTTATTTTAGGAATTGCTAATACTTTCTCATGATATAACATTCGGTCCAGCATTTTTTTTATCACTGATAAATTTTGTTTTGCTGCAGATAAATACAAGATATTTTGTTCTTAAATTTGTTCGTTTCAATATAATGTTTCTTTTTGAGAAATCGATGCCATTTTTTAAACAAGTCCTTCCGGCTTATTCGGAAAGGTAGGTTGATTTCTATTTTCTTATCAAGTAGCCGTCATTTTGTTTCAAAATGGCGGCTACAAATTATTAATGGACTTGGTAGAAATATTGATGTAGGCTATGCACATATGGAGTTTTAAGCAAATCGGTTCATAAATACCATTTTATGTGAATATTAAATTTTCAAATGGCTGTCGCTTGGAAACAAAATGGTGGGTTAAGTTGACAAATATATCAAATGCATTTGTGAGATAAGTACACACATAGTTCGAATTAATTAAAATTCTCAAAAGTCATCGTGTTGAAAAATTAAGTGGCTGCCACTTGGATCAAAATGGCAGGGAAAGTTGCTCATCTAAGATATCGCTGAAAGTTTGAAAATCTTTTTTTTTTTTTTTTTTTTTTTTTTTTGTAGAAATTTTTTCAAAGAGGCTTAGTAAGTTGATAAAATGTTAGTTTTCTGCATTTCTAGTGTGTTTTAGCATTAAAATAGCATAATTTTTCCTTAAAAACGCATTAAAAAGATCCAATAAGGCAGGTAATGGATTTGGTGCCAAATTTGTCGACTTTTCCCACATGGTGACTTTTTGGCGACTATTGGCGAGAAAATACTTATTATCGATATACCAAAGATGGTCGCAATAACTAGATTGGTTCACGAGTTACGTGAAATTTCTAGATTTTTGTTGTTTGAATGATAAATTTCAACTTTGAGTTGAATTAATTAAGTATTTCAAAAGTTTACCGTAATAATAAATTTTCAAGAGGCCACCACTTGGAAACAATACAGTGGAACAAGTTGCCCAGCAAACACATCTAAGATATTTGAGGCATAGGTTCACTGTCCAACTGTGGTTTAAATCAGTGCCTTGTTTCAAAAGTTATCATTATGGTAAATTTTCAAGTGGCAGTATAAGTGGCTGCGACTTGGAAATAAAGTGGCGAAACAACTTGCCCTGCGAAATCCTCCAATATATTTGTATGATAAGTTCATTGTCCAGTTCTAGTTTAAATTAAATCAGTATTTCAAAAATTATCGTCATAAGAAATTTTCAGGTGGCACCACTTGGAAAAAAAAAGCGTAGTGAGATGCCCAACAAACTTATCTGAGATATTTCAATGATAAATCCACTACCCAAATTTGATGCGAATTGATTCAGTATTACTAAAGTTACCGTAATGACAAATTTTCAAGTGGCCGCCACTTGGAAATAAAATTGCGGATCAAGTCACCATGTGAACTTATCCTAGATATTTGAATCATAAGTTCACTATCCAACTTTTATTTGAATGAGTTTAATATTTTAAAAGTTATCATGATGGCATGTTTTCAAGTGGCAGTGTGATTTCAAGTGGCTGCAACTTAGAAACAAGATGTCGGGACAAGTTGCCCAGTGAACGCATTCAAGATAATATCTACAATTATATGATAATATCACTGTCCAAATTTGGTTCGATTTGGAGTATTATTTCAGAAGTTATCGTGATTTTAAATTTTCAAGTGGAAGCATGATTTCAAGTGACCCGCTTAATATAAGATATCCGGTACTTTCCAAAAAATGGCTGTTAAAATAAACTTGGTTGAGACCCTTATATGGTCTATGTATACATCAAAATTCAAACAAATTCGGAATACGCTTTTTACAATGTGAATTTGAAATTTTCAAGTAGTCTCCACTTGAAAACAAAATGAAGGAGCAACGTGATTCGCAAATTCATCCAAAGTATTTATAAGATCACTGTCCAAATTTGGTTCGATTTGGAGTATTATTTCAGAAGTTATTATGATTTTAAATTTTCAAGTGGTAGCCTGATTTCAAGTGGCCCCGCTTAACTTAAAATATCTGCCACTTTATTAAAAATGGCGGATAAACTTCATAAATAAACTTCTTTGAGACCTTTATGTGGCCTGTATTTACATCAAAATTCAAGCAAATCTTGCTTTAAATCTGCTTTTTACATTGTGGGTTTGAAATTTTCAAGTGTCTGCCACTTGAAAACAAAAAGACGGAGAAACTTGGTTAACGAACTCATCCAAGATATTTATAAGATCAGTTCATTGTCCAAATTTGGTTCGATTTGGAGTATTATTTTGGGAGTTATCGTGATGACAAAATTTTCATTATAGATAGATAGATATCTATATATATAGATAAACGAAGTGATTGCAATAGGTTGATTTCTAAAGAAATCAACCTAAAATGTATTTATAGGAAAATGTGTATTGTGTACATACTATTCATTTCCAAATTTTCGAAAATAAGTAACACACACAATATGAAGAGATAGCTGCTTTTCGATAGAAAAATTGCTGTTAACATAATAATGACGATTTGAGAAAAGAAATCAGTATATGAGTAATGAAATGGTGTAAAAGCGGACCTATATTTTTATGTCTGGACTGGACACATACTGCAGGACACATATGGAAATTTTCAGAGACGTACCAGTATGTACAGATTTT
>OZ005652.1:26274576-26314576 GCA_963930645.1 Salticus scenicus
CCGAAATAGGGTTACAATAGTTGAGTCAAAAATTGTTCGAAAAACTGGTTTGCAGGGCACACAGTACATGACAAGCAAAGCTACTTACCGTTGTTTTAACGGGGACGACGGAGGGAGAGCGAATAGAACAACGGTGAATGAATTTTCCCCCGGTGCTGTCTTTTTTCGAAGCGTTCAGCGCGTATCAGACAGGACGAGTTTATAGGCGATTTAAAGGCCTTATCAGACACAACGGCTTTACAGGTGATTTTAGAGGCAACAACAGATTAGCGCCGATTTTCCAGAGGAAGTTGTCTCTACTCCCAGTGTGATAGCGCAAACCCGACTTGCCCAACTTTCTTAGTACTATTTTGATAAAATTGTCTCTAAACACAATTTTTCAGACTCATCTAATCAGGACGCGTTATTTTGATGAATGTAGGAAAAAATGGCACCGGTAAAAATGGCACCGGTAATAATGGCACCGGTAAAAATGGCACCCGGTAAAAATGGCACCAGTAATAATGGCACCGGTAAAAATGGCACCTATGCGATTTGCGAAGCATATGCTAAAATGAAAAATGATCGCATTATTGAGAAAAATTAGGAGATAGAGTTTTGTTTGGTCAACATGAGATATGTAGCCTTCAGAAACATTTATCTAGGTAATGAAATGCTAAGTTAGCACAATATTCGAGCTAACTACCAGCTAAAAAAAAAATCTTAAGAAAAGAAAAATTAATTTAATAAATAAGAAAATTTCTTTTAAAAAGTGCATTACGGAAAAACTCAATTTTAATTTATTGAATTATATTTTTCCAATATTTATATAAAAATAAATAATAATAATAATTACAATAATAATACTGTATAATCGAAAGAAAAAAAAGGCATTGCATAACGAATATTAGTGTTTGGTAGGAGAAAGAAATATTTTGTCATGACATTGAGGTATTTTCATTTGGGACATTGTCATACTTCAAATAAAGTAACAGATAGGTTTACATGGTTAACTATATATAAGAGAGAAAAGGCGGGCGTATTCGAAATGAAGTATCCTGTCAGGTATCGTAATACAGCTTTTCCTAAGTTTAAAATATCATTTAAGTACACGAGCACACATCAATTGTGCTTACGTTAATCCCCCCATTGTTAAAAATGCATCAATTGCGCTCACAAGAAAAATTACTGATAACGTTCATTGTCATCCCCCCCCCCTCTTGTATACTGGAAGGTAACGAAAGATAATTTCTAGGAAGGAAAAAATTATTTACTTATACTCGTGTTATCTCCTGGGTAAAGATAATAGGCTCCAATACATTCAAACAAGAGCAATTAAAAAAATGTTTATATTATTTTATTTATTTAAAGAAATATTTATATTACACAAATAAAAGCAAGTCTTGTTTTTGCCTCCAAGGCACATGTTTTTTTCACCTGATGAAGAAATGACAAGTCCTTTTGAAAACGGTTGCGCTGGATTCAATTTTATGGTCTGTGAAGAAGTTTTAAGTTTAAATATTGAATATACACCATATTTTTATTTAGTTTTGTCTTACTTGTAAAGTTTTCAAAATATTTTTCATTTAAATGAAACATAAGAACTTCAAAAAGAAATCCACAAATCTCATACCATCAATAACTTATGACAGAATAAGCTGAACAATTTGTTCTGGTATGCAAAATGTGTTTTGAAAAACAAATTTATTCCTGAAAAGCTTTCAAAAAATTAAAACAAATAATTTCAAAAAATTAAACAAATATTAATTATTATCAGAAAGCTTTATCGACAAATTATGCAAATTTGAATAGTCAAAATCATTTAGAATTTTTTTTCTGATTTTTTGAAAAGCCTACGAGCGCAATTGATGCGTTTATGCGTTTATGCATTTTTTTTTTTCTTTTTCTTTTTCTTTTTTTTTTTGGGGGGGGGGGGGGATATGATCTCAGCGCAACTGATGCCTATGAGGATGAAGGTCCTAATCGCAATTGAGTAGTACCTCCTATTCTTAAGCGCAACTCAATAACGCCCAAGTAGGGCTGATAGCCTGCAAGTGGGGGGGGGGGAGAGAGAAACATTCAGAAGCAAGCATTCGGGACTGGGTGAATTGGTAAGTATAAAAGTGGACAGGATTTCTTTGAGAGAAAGAAAACTGATAACTTGTAGACCTCCGTGCCACTCTCTCTTTAATTGCATTCTAGGGACGGGATGTGAAAAAAAAAAAAAAAAATCACAACTTCATAGGTATTTTGTAAACTTAAAGGTTTATTACTCACTTCCTTTGGGTAAATTTGAATAGGATACCAGAAGATTTTCTTATTTCTTATCATGCTTATTCTTATTTGATATCTTGCTGTTGGAGAGACAAAGAATTTTTTTTTTTTTCTTTAACCGTTTGCAAAAATGTCATCTTTATTTAGAAAACGAAAGACTGTCTTTAAAGGTTAAAATCAAAATTTTTAGGAAATTTCCTGAATTTCTACATTTTTAATTATCTTTAAAATTTATCCTACTTTTTAAAATTATTTTAAATTTCATTAAAAATTATCTTAGTCGAACAAATGTAAAGGAAAACATGAAAATTAATTTCATTTTTAATAATAATATAATCCTTTATTATGTATTAATGTGTTAAAACAAATTTTCAATAGTACGATTTTTTCATTTGTACGTTTTTCTGGAACGGTCCCTTAAAAAACGTATAAACGGTGTCACCTGAGAAAGAAGTCACGAAAAAAAGTCACCGGAAGAAAAGTCACCGGAAAGAAAGTCATGCGGGAAAAAAGTCACTATAAAAAGTAATAAAAGAACATACATAAATAAAAATGAGTTTTAAAAGCTTGTAAGGATGTTTTAGAGTGAGTATGTGATAAGTACACATGTTTAGTATAAAAACTAAAAACTATGTGAAATAAAGGCAGTATTTCAAACAAAACTAAGAAGGAGCAGAGGCCACCACGGCTTAAGACTGGTGGAGCAGGATAAACAAGTATTTTTATTATTAGGTTAAAAAAACAATAATAATTACTGATAATTAAAAACCAAATTTATATGAACAATCATATATATTATGAATTAAAGAATTAAAATTATGATTACATATGTGTGTATATATAATATATGTGTGTATGTATGTATGTATGTGTTAATAGATGCTTTTGTAAGATATATATATATATATATATATATATATATATATATATTATATATTCAAATATAAAAAATTTAACTTTTTGAAAATTTTATTTAAAATTAAAATTTATTTTAAAAAATAATAATAAAAATTTAATAATTTTTAATTTCTTAATGTATAAAAAGTTTTTAATAATAATAATAAAAAAAAAAAATTCTTATTACGTCGAGTACATATATTAATTAACTAACACACAAACGGATAAACCATATCAGTTTTGTGATTTTTAGATTTCTCACACCTCAAAACTTGTAGAAAAGTTTAAATGAAAAAAAAAAAAAAAAGGATGAAAATTTTTATGATTGCCTAAGATCCCCATACCTATAGCATGATGGAAAAAAAAAATACACAGATTGATAAAAATATATATATATATATATTAATTGAGATTGCTTTAAAAATGTCATATGCGAAAGTTTAAAAATTTAATTGATTTATTTATATAATAAAATAATTTATTATTATAAAAACAACTTTTTCTCGCTCTTACCTAATAATAATTTGGAAGTAATAAACCATATATATTTTCAGTCATTTTAATTTTAATTTAATTTAATTTATTTATTTTTATTTATTTAATCCTTTTTTACCCTTAGTTAATTGATACGGTACAAAACAAAATATATTAATTGATTGAAAAAAATAATTTATGTATAATGCTTTATATTAAAATTAACTTTTGTAGCTATTACTTATTAAGAATCTTACAGTAATGAAATATTTTTTTCGTTTAAATGTAATAAAATAATAATAATAATAAATCCTTTCGTTCAAAGTTCAGAGTAACCAAATAAGCTCAAATTAGTCTAATTACTATCCTTAGTAGTAGTAGTAAATGTTTTTTCACATTCCCTTATAGAGAGTGATAAAATAATAGATTTTCAAAATAAGAATAATGCATATAGAATAGAATTGAAAAGAATAGAAGGGTATTCTCTAATAAAAGACAACTTTTTATTATTATTATTTATTAAAAAATTTGAAAGTAATTAAAAATGTTTTAATTACTTTAATTAATTAATTAAAAAGTAGTAGGAGTATGGCTTGACAGCTTTTTCTTCCTGATATGCATTAAAAATTCGAAAATAATAACTCCATTTTTGCTGCATCTTTTATTAGATATATATCGAAAACCTTTTCAAACATTCAATTATATGAAACCAAGTATCACATGAAGAACTGTAAAAAATGAATAAATTTGACAAAAAGAAAAAAATAAGCAACTTGATATAGAAACATACAAATTCATTACTTTTTCAAGGGCATTAAATGAATGTTGTATGCGAATTAGGTGATCCTTCTATCATGCTGTATGCAAAATGCTAAAAATTTACAGCATGCAATGCCCGAATATATATATATATATATTTATTTCATTTATTACTATATGTTATTTCTTATCTTTAAGTTTACATGTATATATAAATATGTCGATATTTGCATATACAATAATTCAATTTATAATTACATATAAATCGTCTTTCGTAACGCACTCTTCATTTATCAATAATTTAAAATGAAAAGCTTAATACTATATAAAAATTACAATGAACTTAATTGGACTAAATTAATAAGTAAGTAAATAAATGAATAGAATAAAAAGTAGTTAAAATGGGAAAAAAATTAAAATTAATTATAACAATTTAATAATAAAATGTAATCATACAAATTAAATTAATTATAACAACTATTACCTACTTTTAATGAAAATTTTCAAAAGTGTTAGATATACTCAAGAGAGCTGGGAGGTGGAATACTGAGGGGGGGGGGGGGGAGTTCTTTTTAAATCACTTTGCTTTACATTTATAGGAAATTTTGTATAAATATCTCTTATTGTTTATCAAATTGCAGAGAGGGTTATATTATCGACTGAGAGCTAGAGGGCACATGGAAGGAATATATTTTTACACCACCATGTTGTCAATCTAATGAAATTTTACTTGTTTATAAAACCTTACAGTGAGGGTTGCGTATCAGTTTCTGTCTCTTCATAAGTTTGTACGCAAAAACTCAATGCATGATTTAAATCTGTAAAATAAATAAAAAATAAATAAATGAAAAGATAAAAAAAAAATAATTTCATCTTTTAATTTGTCCTTTTTGCCCCTCCGTAGAAATAAAAAATCTACACTCTCATTCATATTTAGCATGTGTTTTACATGTTCAAAATTTCCGCGCTTTTTACAATTGCTGCTTGTAAAATACACGTATGAATGCAAAAAAAAAAAAAAAAAAAAAAAAAAAAAAAAAAATCTAGAGGTTAACGCGCAGAGAAAATTAAATAATGTTTTTTACATCATACCATCGTTTTCTTTTCCTCTCCCTTTTAGAACCCCTTAAATAATTTCCATGACGCATATCTTTCACAAGCAGTTATTGTGAAAAGTGCCCTTTTTTCCGCGATCTGGGAAAAAGGGCACTTTTCTTAAATGTAACTTGCAAAATACTTGCTAAACATGAACGATAGCGAAATTTTTTTGTTTTACGTAGTGGGGGGACGGGGGAGGATGGGACAGATGAAAAAAAAAAATTTCTGTTTCAGAATAATCTTTTTACAAATTTTGATATTAACTTTTTAACTAATGTCTGATAATAATAATACATTGAATTTTTGCATACTAACTTAAGAACTGAAAGATACTACGATATGCATCCCTTTCTAGAATTTTTCATAAACAATAAGTGATATTTATAAAAAAAATTCTATACATGTGAAGCGGTGTGATTTAAAAATAACATTCTTTCCCTCCCTGTTTCCCTTGCCCCCCTCCCCCAAGTATAGGTAACATTCACCATAATTTTACATTAAAAGTAGGTGATAACTGTAGAATTTTTAATTAAAATTGGTAGCATTGTGGTATTTATGAATCATTTTTTTCTTCTGCTCCCTCCATATCCCCCAAAATATATATAACAGTCAACGTAAATTTTCCTGAAAATTAAATGATATTTATGATGCATTTTATTAAAATAAAAAGCATTGGGGTATAAAACATTCATTTTCTATCCTTCTGTCTCCCCCCCCCCCCACCCAGACATGTAACCTTCACTGTAGTTTTTCATTAAAAGTAATTGATAGTTACACAAAATGTCAATAAAAAAATCGATAATAAGTATTATTTTATTTTTCATCTGCCCCACTCACTTGCCCCCCTTTTTTGAACTACATGTATATTTCATTATAATTTTGATAAAAAAAGTAAGTAATAGTCATACAACATTTCATATAAATAGGTAGCATGTCGATATAAAATCAACTACTTTTCTTATTCCGCCCCCCCCCCTCCCCAAAGATATCTGTAACACTCACTGCAATTTTTTAACCCTTTCGACGTTACGGCTTTTTTTCTATTGCTGCAATGAAAATACCTGAAAAGTTTACTGTATACTGCAAAATAGTAACCGGTCTTTAGAATTCAGCGTTGTACTTCAGGAAATCTTAGAGTTGAGAAGAAAAAATTTTTCCCCCACACACAGAGTTAAGCAGCAGGCTAATCCCTTTGTTGAAAGGGCGTGTATCAATACAATGGAAATATCTTTTCACGATAGAAGTTGACAATCCTTTACCCAGATTTGCCTCTCAGCAAAGTTATGTTGATTTTTCAGGGAAAACGCAAACACTGCTTTATTTTTCAGAAAAAATAAGTGCATAGATATTTCTATATAGAGTTAAGACTGAAAATTTTAAAGAGTAATTTATGTATAATACTAATAAAACACCAATTTCATTTGGTACCTTATTTGTAACGAAATTTCGATTAGATTTTATAAAATTAATTAAAATATGAAAATAATAACTTGGTAAAAGCTTTAAAAATGGACATATAAAATTTTAATTATTTCCAAATAAATAAATAAAATAAAATTACGAATTATTAATATTATTACTTTTTTTCTGCATAAAATGCACAGATATAGTATTTTATATAGATGTATCATCCCCATGTTATTGTGCAAAGACTTTTGGTGTCGAAAAAGGTTTGGGCATCAGACAATAGGAAGTATAAAATTCGAAAATAGTAATCGAGTAGAATGTTAATGAATTTTTTAATGCCGGAATATTGCACGGCTTTTAAGTGTTTTAATAAATATATGAAAAGAAACGGGACAAGTTTTCATAAATAAGTTATATTCAAATAAATTATAAAAAATATCATTTTTATAATCAGTTCTTTGTTATTATTATGAAACAATTACTATCTTTATATTTAAGGAAATGCTCTCATTAAATTTTAAGATTTTACATTAGTAAGTAATATGAAAATTTAAAAATTCGTTTAAATGTAGTTAGCAGCCGTGGACGTTTTAATACATAACTAATATGTTGTGGCCACCACAAGACTTTCTTGTACATATAATCTTATACAAATTTACGCAATACAAAATATTTATTAATTATAATTTATTAAAATTATTTTCCATGATGAATGCAGATGATTTTTATCTTAAAGAAGTACAATAATAAATGCCGAAAGAAGTTTTTTGCAGATATGAGTACACTAGAGTATAGTTAATTAAAAAAAGAAAAAGAATGAAAAATTGGTAGCTAGAGTTTTTCATTCTCTTTTAGTACATAAATTATTCGTAAATTTTATTAGCTAAATTATCTGTGTGTATTACCGTGTATATTAACTCTAGGAAAAATATCCATAAGAAAGTAAAATGGCCAGCTTCTCCCAAATGAAAAGGAATCACTATTTCAAATTCGATGATCAATCTATGTCTTATTACTATATCTATGATAAAATAAAATATGAAAAAAAAAAAAAAAGTTCAATAATAAATTTGCTTATGCATGTGTAAACATGACGCTTTTATGGCTTTAAAATTAAATAATAATAATAATTTTAAACGTTAGAAAGAAATAAAGTGCGAAAAATTCGCACTGGCTTGCTAGTTAATAATAAATTAAATATTTAGAATTTAATTTCGTCGAGAGAAATGAATAATACAAATAAATAAAGGAATACATGGTTATATAATAAAGAGTAAAGAATTTCAGTTCTATTTTTCTTGGAGACGTTTCGAATTTATATAAATATCACGTGGTAAAAATTGAAGAAACGTGTTTTAAATTTTACGTAGATCAGTGTTTAGTAATTTGAACTGGCAAGAAGAAATAAATTTTGAAATAAATTTCTTACAATACAGCATGAAATTATTTTTTAGTCCATGGAAATTAATTTTGTTGTTTTTCAACTAATTTCAACATATTCGCAAAAAACTGCACATTTTGCTTTGTTAAATAATCAAATAAAGATTGTTTCTTTATTAATAAAATATTCTGTATTTATAAAATTAAATAAAACGTTCTTGATTTAAATTGATTTTAACCCTTTGTATCCCACCGGGACTTTAAAGTCCCATTTAAAAAAAAAAAAAAAAAAAAAAAAAAAAAACTCAATATAGCCTAAATTTACCGCAGGATTTCAATGGAACTTCAAACTCCCTATAGTTTAATGTTTCCCTATAGTTAAACTATATTTTAAGGTAAATTTAATTTGAGATGTTTCTCATGCAGCAAAATATATATATATATATATATATATATATATATACAATAAAAAGTTTCAAACTATTTCTCCAAAAATGAGGTAATTTGGGATATAAAGGGTTAAGTAAAGTAATTGTTTGAAATATTTTGTATTTATTTTTTTAATGTTTATAATTTATTTTTTAATTAACTACAGTATATATTTCTTCCAAAATTTTGACATTTTTATTTATTGAAAATTTATGATTTTTAATGGCATCAGTGGTTATATTAAACATAAATAAACACCTCTCAGTTGATTTGTTAGCTAAATTAATTCGTACTTTGCTATCACTCCTATTTAAAATTTTTTTATATATATATTACTTTTGAAATAAATTTATGACTAAATATAAGATTTATTGTTTTATGGAGAGAAAAAATTGGGAATGAAAGGGTTGAGATAATTTGCAGAAAACAACAGATTCTTAATCGTAAAATGGCAACATGAATAAACAAATTATTTGTTATTTTGAACGATAGTGTTTGTTAGATCGTCATAGTCCTATCTTTTTTCAAGTCATTTTTATTGCTTATTATTATTAATAAATTTCACTAGTCACCATATTAAAAAAAAAAAATCAAAAGAATTGAGCAACCGTTTTTTTTTTTTTTTTTTTTTTTTCCTTTTAATCGCTTAATAAATAAATAATAATAGTTATAAAAATAATTACATTGAAATCGCTCTAGAACATTATTTGGGTACTGACTGCCTACTGCCGCTTTTTTCCTTCCTGCACTGCATCGGTCCAAGTTCACACTATGTTCAGAAGGGTCTTTATTCAGTACTTTAATTTGGGTATTTATCGACGACAGGTGGAGCTGTTATTGTTTAAGAACTGTGATTTTAAAGACGACTGTGTCTCAGCATCTATTAAATATTTTTCTTCAAGCCGTGTATTTTATATCCTACACTCTTCGCACTACCATATATTTCTATATATTCTATTACCATATATTCTATTACCATATATTTCCGACCAATATAAGACCATTTTAATAAATTTAATCTTTTATACTATATTACAATTTTTTTCTGATAAATAAAATGAACTAACAAAAAATAATTAAAAAAGAAAAAAAAAAAAGAAAAGAAAAAAAAAATCCTTTTCAAAGAATTTAATTGTATGAAAAGTAAAAAGTTGAGACATTATAAAAATTATGCATAAACATGAATTTTTAAATAGTTTCTTTAATTTAAAATTCAATATGTTTCGACTATTTTACAATTTGAATTCAATAAACACAAAAAAGAAAAAAGAAAAATCGCCCTCTAATAAAAAAATTAAATAAAAAATAAATAGCGCAATAGCTGTTGCTAAGGTACGCAGATTGATATGAATTAATAAATATTAGAAAAGAAAACATAAGTGTCAATGAATGAAATCGAAACAGAAAATAATTAAAATAATTAAAAAGAAAAAAAGAATGGTGAAAACTATTTTAATGAGGTGCACTTTTATGGTCCAAGTTCTGCTAAGTTTTGTAGCTCTGCGATCAGTAGTTTAAGCACCAGAGAAAGACAGTCACACAGACACAGCGATATGCACATAGATACAAAGATACTTCTCTGGATTTATATACATTTATTTAAATGTTTATTTATTTTGTTTATTTATTTAATTTATTATTTATTTATTTATTTATTGATAATTTTATAAATGGATTTTGTTATTCTTATTATTAGTTTTTTTTTTTTTTTTTTTTTTTTTTTAGGGGGGGGGGGGTGTATTTACAAGACTAATTTTTTACCTTTGTTTTTATCGAATGTCAAATATGCCAGTAAATTTTGTTAATTCTTCGTTTACACATCATTTGATCTATGATAACAGTAATAATAATGTGTTTGTGTAACAGCTGTCTGAAGAGTTACAAAAGTTTTCATACTTTCTGTTTTGACTCACAACGAAGCACTTGAAACCAGATTTCTGGATTTTTAAAAATTAATTGAAGTTGTTTCCATTGTCATTTTCAGTCCCCTCGCTTATCAAACACAAAGTAAAAAGAGATTAGCTGTCAATTAAAAACATTACCAGAGATAAATACTTTTTTTTTTTTTTTTTCATAATACAACAGGTCTTACTATTTCTTTCAGACAGTGATTTTCCATTCTCGCCGTTCATCGCATTACACCTTGAAAAAATGCTGAAAGTTTGACATTGCATCTGTCCAGATTATTAAATTTTATGAAGAATTGGTACACCTATTAATCAGGACGATATCTAGCTAACGCCGTATTTTTTAATTCAGTATGATATTGGGACAAATGATATTAAATAAAAATCACACTGTAAATTAAAAAAAAATAAAAATAAAAATGCCGAAAATAAAAATAAAATAAACAGATAAATATATTTCCTTTTATGTCGAAGACAGAAAAAATGAACGTGCAAATGTGCAAATAATAAAATTGAAAAAATCTTGCTAGACCGACATGCTATATATATATTGCCCATTATCATTATATTATTTTTCTTTATGTTGAAAATAAATAAATAAATAAATAAAATATAATAATAAAGTTAACATACATGTATTTATTATAATTTCAGAAGGATTTGACGCCTTGGTTTATATTAAAAAATTATTTAAAAATATTTATAATTAATATTTAAAAGAATGTTAAATTTACTTAAAAGAATAATAATTTATTTAAAAGAATTTATAATTTATTTAAAAAAATGTTAAAGTTTCTAAAATAATGATATCAGATTTTATGAATTAAAATGAATGACAAATATTCAAATAAATTTAATAATAATAATAATAACAATAAAAAGGAAATTTCTGACGGTAAATAAATTTTTTGACATAAATACGACTTTAAAAAATGTATTGAAATTATAAAAACTATATATTCCTAGATTCTATGTTTCATGAGTTAAGAATATATAAATAAATATGTAAATGTATTTTTTTTCATGTCGAAAAAAAAAAAAAGAAAAAAAAAAAAAGTTTTTTTTTTTTTTTTTTTTCTTTTAATAGTTAAAATAAAAATTGGTCATAAATATTTAAAAAAAGAAAGAAAAAAAAGGAAAAGAAGAAGACAGAAAAATGGCATTTTTAATTTTTAAGAAGTATAACTTGTTCGAAACATGTACATGTTACACTAATTACATTCAAATATAATTAACCTGATAAATAAGTATCATTGCAAGGAAGCTTTATTAGTTGTAAAACTTGCAACAGTTATTTCAAGTCAAAATAACAGTACATCACTTCATCAGGTGATAAAAGCTAGGCACGAATTCATTAACAAAGCAGAAAGACGCTATCGCGCTTACTAAGATATTTAAAATGCCTTCTACGTATGGCTTTCTTAGAAACATCATTTGACGAATTTCGGAGTAGTGCAGCTGTCTAACGAAAAGTGTGTTGGGACATTAAAGCTAATTGAATGCGCTAGGCTAGGTTCCCAGATGTATGCCTTCCGCTGGATCATTTTAAGGATCCTAGCCCGTCTTTGCGCAAGTTTTGTAAGAAATCGCTAAAAACTCTGAACAGCTAAGCAGACGAGCGTATCTGGGATCGAGCGTAGACATCATCTCTAACAAACAGGAAAAAACAAATGTTTAAAAAATCAATTGTAATTTTTTTTTTTTTTTTTTTTTTATTGTTGCATAAAACAATGTTGGATATTTAATTTCACTGCGAAGCTAATGTAAGTTAAAGGGTTAAATGATAATATGTGTTTAATAAAATGCATGGACTGAAAATTATTTGATAATAATTATGCTTTGCAGCTCAAGAAGTTAGATGTGATCATCTGCAGATAAAACTATTTTAATCAGTAAATGAGACATTTTATAGCTAAATTACACTACGCGGCAAAAAAAAAAAAAAAAAAAAAAAAAAAAAAAAAAAATTCGAGATCTCACACCATTTTTGCTAATTCTTATGTGACCTCCTGAATCCGAATATGACTCCCATTTTGCCCAGTCACCCACCATTTTCTAGCTACACCACCCCCTCCCTCAATTTATTACCATGTCCGATAATTTTATGACCATGCATGTAATTTGAAGAATGAAAAATAATTAATTTAACACCTGAAAACGAAAAAATATAAAGTTAAAAAAATAACATTAAACATATTTAAAAAATAAAAGTTATATAATGCATAATTCCAGTGGCAAATCCTCCCCCCCCCCCCCCCCCCCCAAAAAAAAAAAAAAAAAAAAAAAAAAATCGCTTGTAGTCCATGTATTAGAATTTTCCAACGCTGTAGCCCCTCAGAAGATATTTAACGATTAAGATCCCCCCCCCTCCTAAAAATCAAATTTAGAGCCATACAATCACCGAAAAATGATAAAAATAGGGGGCCATTCCTAAAAAACGATGGGTTATAGGTCAAAATGGTCGTCCTATTTGGATTCAGAAGGTCATTTTACATAATGTATTTTACAATATGCTGAAGTTATGTCAGAGGCAATTTTCATACCGAGCAGTGTTATTCATTATTTAATACAAAACTGCTGTGGTAATAAAATTAATAAATGACAAAGAAATTTCCATGATTATAATAACATATATTTGATTTTGTTTTCCACGGAAGAAAGAAATAAAATATTTTCACCCTCGCGTTTGTTAGAAGTATGTATGTTAAACATAATATTTTAGTATTTTAATTTATTTTTCTATTTTACTGAATAACTGTTTTTATTTATTTATTGAAAAAAATAACATTTCTTTATAGAATTTTAGAATTTTAACAAACAATAGATTAATTATATGGCTTTCTCTTTGCATCGCCCCAATCCTTTATTTAAATTTATATTATTTAATAGATTTAAAATGCATGATGATTGGATTACTCTATATCTGTGAATGGGAAAAAAATAAAATTTTGATGGAAGTCACACTGATTAACTTTAATATAAATTAATTTAAAAAATAAAGAATGGAGGAAAAAAATACAAAGAAAGACTATTTTTTCTATTGAAAGCAATTTGTGTATTTTACTTCTAAGGTAGCTGATTATATATAATTCTATATTATACATTTAAATTTTAAAAGTACTTTTGTAATTAAACTGTAGAACTAACAAAGTGTAATCGTTTTTATTTAAAATGAATTAAACTAATATGAAGCAATTTTATTTAAAATGTTGTGTGTAAGACATTAATTTGGACGGGGGCGGGGAGACACTGGGCTTTTCATACGGCTGAGTCTCGAGTGAGCACTGCAATTAATCTTCGTTTTAATATTACGGAAAAACACTGGAGATAAAATAACATTTATCTAAAGCATTTCATGCAATGCAATAACATATTTTCCAAAGGAATATATATTCAATATTAGAGGTTCTTATGATTGTCTACTGTGCATTCCAAAAGATACAAAAAAAGAAAAAAAAAAAAATCAAAATGGACAAATTTCCGTTTAAGATAATCTCCAAATCATAAGGGATTCATCTGATAATTTAGTAACCTGTTTTAACATTTTATAGATTATATGTATTTATGTTCTTAAAAAAAAAAAAAAAAAAAAAAAATAGAAGAAGAAGAAGAAGAATGGAATAAAATAGCATTTGCTTGTATGTATTATTAGTTTTCTTTCTTTCCTTCCTCTTTTCTCTTTCCTCCCCCCCCCCCCCACTGTTTTCATGCTTCTTGGATGAGTATGATCCTATACAATATTCTAATATCCAGACCCTGATTAACGCCAGGGCATACGGGGCAGTTGCCCTGGGCCCCCCTTCTGGAAGGGGCCCCCCAACAGGCATAAGCAGAAATATTGCAACCTAAAGACCTCTTATGCCACTGCAAGGGGGCCCCCCTGAATAAGCTTGCCCTGGGGCTCCAAGTAATCTAAGTCGGGCTCTGCTAATATCTGGACAGTATGAATGATTACCGTGCATTCGAAAAGACGATCCATTTATGATTATGATCTGATCATCATTCAGTATAACTTAACAGAGTTGATAATATTAAAAAATATAATATATCTAAAGGATTTAATTTATATAAGTTTGGTTTATAAATATCAAAAACATTAAAGTAATAATTTGTTTTCACGAAATATAATTGAAATACATAAATTAATATAGTCTAGTATAAAGAATATTATGGACAGTTTTGACAAGCATTAATGTTCACTATTATGTATGGCTATTTTAATTTATGCCCGCTTAATTTTAATTTTTTAAAATTATTTTTTCTAAATTTATTTACGGTAATTACTATCTACATTTTTACTTTTTACTTTCTTTTATCCATATGTATGGTAGATAAAGTTTTGCTTTTCGGTCAACTTTTCGAAATTGTGTTTTTGTTATATTTACACGTTATGAAGTTCCTTGAATCAGAAAAAACATGTTTTTCGCCTATTTTAAATTGTTTTTAATGAACATTTATTTTACAGTATTCGTTATTTTATTCTTTAACGTACAATCTGTCATTATGGTAATGAATTTCGGGTAAGAGAAAGTTATGTGATTGCCACACTAGAATATTTCTTTTTTACCATATAGTCCTGCATTTTCCTCTTTATCTATACTTAAATTTACACAAATATGATAGAAAAATTGTTTGCGGTCAAATTTTTTAACTTACGTTTTCTGTAGAAATATGCAGTCCCTTCCCCACTCCCGTGAATTCAAATTTATTTCCAGTCAATTCTCTTTATAAATAAAATTATAAAGATCATTTTTTGATCATTTTTCCACCATAGTTATAACAAATTATATATTTGAAGCTTTACTGTTTTTAAACTATCCTTAGGACTATGCAAAAGCAATCTGTCTAAAACTAAAGCTATTGGAAAGATTTTAAGAGCTACCTTTCTTCCTTTTTTAATTCTAATAAATATAAATGTTCTAAATTTATTTAGGTTTATTTATTTAAATATATATATATATATATATATATATATATATATTGAGCTTCTTTAACATAGTTCTCATTTTATTCAATGTTAAAGTATGAGTAGCAGATTATTTAGTACTGTGAAAAGGATGTTGTATAATTATAAAAGTATTCTAAAATATGCCATCTGAACTGCAGAATTTAAATGTAGTAAATTTATTTCACCCTTTTAAATGTATGTTCTAAAAAAAAGTAGTTTTTTTTTTTTTTTATAAAAAAATTAAAGTGTTAAAAAATGTCATCATGAAATATTAATTTATTTTAATAAACGAATTATAATTAAAAGTACAATAACAAACAGTCATAAATTGATATCGCAGGATATCTGATCCTAACAATTGGAAAAATAAATATCCATTGCGCAAATAATAGTAATCAATACAGTTTACTTGATAAAAGTTTATATTTCATTTATTTATTTATTTTTTCTTGAATTATTATTCAAAGAAAGTATTTTATAAAGTGTTCTAAAACACTAATAGTGAGATATTTTGAATCAAAGCTACTCAAAAATTGCGTGAAAAATATGAAAAAATGTAGTCATTCACTTATTGCTTCATAATATAACTCATCCCTTCAATATTATTCAAGCCAAAAAATTTATGTGTAGTATCAAATTTACAAATCTATTAATTTGAATAATAAATAACATGGTGCGACATTCACACTACTTTCCCTTACCCTGCATTTGTATAAAAAGAGATCATTATATTTCATCTATCTATCTAATTTTTCATCTCTATCTTCTTCATATATATACAGTATACTAAAAAAAAAAAAAAAAAAGAAAAGAAAAAAAAAATCCGCACACTTCTTGACCAAAAACTGTACATTTTTTTTTTAATTTTGTGGATTTCCGTTTTTTTTTTTTTTTTACCTATACAATTCTGAATTACAGTTTTTATGATATAATGATTATTTTAAAATAATAGTGATATAAATAAGTATGTAAAATATGCATAATAATAATAATAATAAGCAATTAAAGATTAAAAAATATACGAAGTTTTATATTGCATAATGTTTTTTCAATTAAAAAATAAAAATTTGCCTTATTATATAAGATACAAAATTTAAGTATAAAAACATTTGATATAATTGACTTGTGCATTATAATATATATATATATCACTATGTTTAGAAATATAAATAAAACTTTTTTTTTTCAGTCTTTGAATAGTTATTATTATTAATTTATTTCAAACATAAATGACCTAGACTTCAAATAAAATTGCCTTTATCTGTCTCATTCGGCACCTAAAATATAACTATTGAATTAAGTACTATCTCCATTTTCTTTCCCTTGGAATCTTTACTGTGAATTTTATTTGTTTATATTGATTGTAATGTGCGAATTTCTGGCAGTCTACTGTATATGCAGACTCCCAAAATCTTTCCTCCTCCTTCTTCTTCTTCTTTTTTTTTTTTTTTTTTTTTATTGGATCTTTCTTATTTGTAATTTTTTCTATAAGCGTAAGAAGAAAGTATTTGATTCGTTTTTAATTTAATGTTAAATCTGGAATAATGTTTATTCATATTTATTCATATGACTCTGGCGTCAACCATAAACATAGTATAACTTATATTTTTTAATAATAATAATAATAATATATATATATATATATATATATTATCAATGATTATATATATATTATATATATATATATATATAATATATATATATATATATATTATCAATGATTTTACACGGAAAATTATTAAAACAGAGCTAAATAAGTGATTTTAAATCATAAGATTACATTGTATTATTAAGATAATAGTAGCATTATTTAAATGTAAGTTTTCGCCCCTACATATAGAAAATTCAATTACACTTATGAATGTAACATTTAAATTTTATTTCCAACATGGAGAAATATTTATTTCATTTCAAAAGAAATGTTGTGAACTTGTTTAAGCAAAGAAATAAAAGTTATCTTTCAACTGCAGGATTAATGTCAAAACATACATGAGTATTGTTAAAGATACAACCCCAAAGATCTGGTTGGGAATCAATTGTATTTGCTTGTAAACTATTCTTATCCGTTCAACCCACATGTCAATCAAAGAGTCTGCGAAAGGAGGGAAGTGAAATCTGGAATAAAACGGGCCTGACCACTCAGCCCTGGAAATATGTATCTAAGAAAAGACGGGTTCAACGCTTCAGAGACGAAAATCTTTATCAAGAAAAAGAAGGGCCTGACCATTTACGAGACACATTTCAAATCCGGAAAAAGACGGGCTTAACGCTTATAGGGTTAACAGTAAGTATATATTCAATGTTTTACTTAAATCGATACTAGGGCAGTTTAAAAAACTTTTTTTTTTTTTCATCTGCAAACACTTTTGCCCCCCCCTCCCCCTAGGTATATATAACCCTCATTTTGATCTTAATAAAAAAGTAAGTGATAATTATAGAATATATAATTAAAATCAGTAAAATGGTGATACAAGAAAAAAAAATCATGTTGTTTTCCTCTGCCATCCACCTCCAATTATGTCTGACACTGTAATTTTTTCACAAATTGCATGCGATTATATAAAGTTCCATTAAAATCGGTAAGAAGGTGGAATAAATACAACCGGTACTACCCCCTAACCCCCCCCCCCCCACGTCCCTCAGGTATATACTAAATAAATGTTGTACACAATCAATTGAAATTTCTAGAAATGTGATTTAGAAATCATTCTTCAAATGTATTATTCATATTTATTATTTTGCGATTTGCTTATTACAAAAGTGCCCTTTTATTTAGTATCCGAAAAAAAAAAAAAAAAAAAAAATCAGCCCTGGAAAAATCACCACGGAATAAAGCACCCTTACATGAACTATCCACAAAAGGAGACCAAATATTAATGAAGTAAAAATTCTATTATGGTATTGCGGGTCAATCAAAAATAAAAATTATGAAATGGAGGTATTTGTAAGTAACTCTTTTGAATCGAAAATGTTTAATGATATGATTGATACTTCATTATTATATCTTTACTAAATAATTTGACATTTTGTTCTGGAAAGAAAATCATCGTTGAAATACTTTACAATGTACTTTACTGTGTATAATACTTTACTTTACTGATAACAGCTCTGTGACGTTCATAATCCCCCTTCACCGTGTACCCACCTGCGAACAACAAATGGACAACTGAAGCTGTCACACATTTCAAAACTGACTAACATGCCAAATCCTCTTTTGAAAAATTATCTTTTACTGCATGACAGTTGCACATTCAGAAGCAAACATCAAAGTGCTATAACCTAGAATTTTTAAAAATAATTTTATAAATTTGAAAAGAATCTATATTTTACATTTGAACCCATCTTATATATAATTTTTAAAATTAATTTTCATTAAATAAATTTAAATACTCTAAGATACAATTGATATAATAATTACTGATAATATATATATATATATATAATTATATATATTAATAGTATATATATATATACTGTACTGATACTATTATTTGAATAATAATAATAATAGCGATAACTATTAATGGTTATTATCAGCTATACATATATATATATATATATATATATCAATTATATAACAACTATTGTTATTGTTAGTTATATAAAAGTATTAATAATTATTAATAACTATGTTTTTCACCTAATTTGATTGACAGTGTAACTCTGTTAATTAATGGAGAAATTAGTTTCTTAAATTACTCATTTTCTAATTTTTCTAAATCCGTTAAAAATACGTAAACGTTACCGTTTTTATCGTTTTCCAAATATTGAATTTTTAATATTTCACTTTGAAGCTAAAAAGTGATAAAATTCAACTTATTTAATTTTTGCATATCACGCATTTAAAGTAAAATATTAAAACATTTAAAAATAAGAAGATTCATAAATAAATAAATAATAGAATGATTAAAAAGAAAGAAAGAAAAAGAAAATCTGCGTGCACCACCCTCTTGGCCCCCTCAGCTGTATATAATGCTCAATGGGATTCATATTTGTATAGCATTGTTTGAAAAAGTTTTCAATACATATACCTCTGTAGCTTTTTCATAAATAGTAAGTGATTATTATACAAAGTTTCATTAAAATCAGTAAGATGGTGATATAAAAACAATTATTTTCTTTCTTTCAGTCGTCTCCTAACTCCCCCCCCCCCCCAACTAAACTTTCAACAGACATATACTAAGTGAATGTTGTTCCAATTTAATTTAAATTTCTAATGTCTAATTTTCCTTCTAAAATTTTACTGAAAATCAGCACTTTCTATAAAATATATCTATAATATTTCTATAAAAGATAAAAATTCGATACTTTTTATTCATAATACAGGTGATGGCCAAATATATCACGACAGTCAAACAAAGCTCAAAATACTTCCTAATTTTTAGCAATAATGCGGCTATTTTTCATTGTAGTATATGTTACGCAAATCGCAGGTGCCATTTTTACCGGTGCCATTTTTACCAGGTGCCATTTTTACCGGTGTCATTTTTACCGGTGCCATTTTTACCGCCTACCTATTTGGATACGTCATATTTCCAAGATGGCAGAACACGGAAATCGCTTAAAGTGGAGATTTGAACAAGAAATAATATTGTTAAGCCCATTTATTTTACCGTTAAATGGTAAGAATTTTGAATTAATCGTTTTCATTTTCGTATGGTGATATGACAATAGTTGTAAAAAAGACCAAAGTTGAAATAATAATGCGATATTTTACATAAATGAAAGAGAATTTTTAACACTAACCATTGCGTATTTTATTCGTGCCAAGAAAAGTGATAAGCGTCAAATGTTAGATTTATTTCATCCAACTTTTCACCCGTCTGTTGTAACCTCTACGGTGTTTTCGACGAGGAAAAATCGGCGCTTAAGTCGGCTCAAAAATAGGTTGTTCCAAAAGTCGTTGTGTCTGATAAGGCCTTTAGAGCCAACCACTGATCAGCGCCGATTTTTCGGAACAAATTGTCTCTACTCCCAGTGTGATAGCGCGCACCGAACTTGCCCAACTTTTTCAGAGCTGTCTTGATAATATTGTCTCTACACACAATTTTTCCACACACTCATCCAATCAGGATGCGTTATTTTGATACGTCATATTTCCAAGATGGCGGAACATGGTAATCGCTTAAAGTGGAGATTTGAAGAAGAAATATTATCGTGAAGCACGTTTATTTTACCGTTAAATGATAAGAATTTTAAATTAATCGTTCTTATTTTCGTATGGCGTTATGACAATAGTCGTAACAAAAATCAAAATAGAAATAATAATGCAATATTTTACACAAATGAAAGGGAATTTTAACACTAATCATTGCGTATTTTATTCGCGCCAAGAAAAGTGATAAGTGTCAGAAGTTAGTCTTCTTTCATCCAACTTTTCACCCGTCTATTGTAACCTCGACGGTGTTTTCGTCGAGGAAAAATCGGCGCTAAAGTCGGCTCAAAAATTGGTTGTTTCTAAAGTTGCTGGAGGAACTTTCTTCTCACTGGCTTGTCACAGTAAAAGGAGTTGCTTATACGAACTTTTTCTGACTAGCCACAAAATATTGTTCGTATTCCCAACTCCTATTACATTGGGCTTTGAGGTGATTTGAGCCAACAAAATTGGCTCAAATTAACATTTGGCTCAAAAGTTGAGCGTACACTCGTGTGTGTAATAAAAGGGCGGGTGGATTCTCTGTGCAACATCCAACAATAATCTGCTACTATATTGCTACTTCATTATCCATGATACTTCCTCTACATTTCTTTGATATCTTGAGAAAATAGCTTTCCTTCTTCTTTATTTACATCGTTCGGAAATTTTAGGAAATAACTCAGACGGGAGCTGAAAAAATAAAACTCTAAGCTCTGAAAATCCTCATTTTTTGTAAAAATTGCACCTGATAGAAGTTTTTAAATGGTTTTTCTTTAATGCGCATCCAAAATACTCCAGGAAAACACATCACCTTGAAGAAAATAGTTTCATCGCACAACTGTGTTATTGAATTAAAAAGTCTTTAAATTTGGCAATACTAATTTAGGCCTACAGTGAAATTGACGAAACTTCAAACATCATCCCTGACTTCTACAAGGTTGGGCCTGGGTTCAAATCCCGGAGAAGGCATGGATGTATTGTACTTGTTAATGTGTTCATGTAATTGTCATAGAATAATTATAGGGGAAGAAGGAGCACGCCAATAGTCGTAATGCTTACAAACCCCTTCTAGTGAAATGCCAGCGAAAGATACTTTTGCGCCTCTCAACATTGAAGTTTGTTAATAAAGGCTTGTTAATAATCGCTGTTTTTTGTGGCAACACAACAGCTTATGTAGAAACACTTATGCTCCTTCTTCCTTTATTATTATTCTATGGTAATTGTTCTTGTAATAAAAACCACTGAGCTGAAGAACAACTGGAGCAAATGGTTCCAATACCTTTATACAGTGTTCGTGCGTGCCAGTTTTTCTGCAACCTTTTGCCGTACAAAGTTAAACCTTGTACGGCAAGTAACACTTGTCGGGTCGTCTATTACTATTATACTCTTTAAAAAATTAAAAATAAAAAATGTAACATCATGTTCTGCATATGGTTGTTCGAACAGACAACCTTTACGCAATTTTACTTTGAAATATAAAGGTATCAAGTGCTTTCTGCCGTACAACGCTCGGAAGATAAACCTTCCAAAAACGGCACGCAAAAACGGGTCTAGCATTTTCTCCAGTTGTTCTTCAGCTCAGTGAATAAAACTTGTAAACCCTTGTGGTGTGGATTTTTCGAGGTATAAGCGGCCCTAGAGGCAAGCAAAAAATCTCATGTACTCATAAAACAAACAAACAAACAAAATCAAGCATCATCTTTGACTCACGTTCATTTTGTTCGTGTAGATTTCATATTAAAACGAAAATTCACTCTACTGTTGTCTTTTTATTACCATGCTTTTATTAACTTCGATTCTTGTTTGTTTGTCCGGTACAAATCTTGCAGTCGATTTTTAACTAACTTCCCTACTAGCTAGACATTTGAAACTTTCAGAATAGCTCAGAACCCGGTGACAACACAATGCTTCGAAGCCCGATTTTCGAATTTTTGATTAGTTTTCTTTTAATTAATTAAAATATGAAAATAATAACCTCTTAATAGCTTTAAAATTGGCCATTAAAATATTAGCTATAATTTAATTTTTGCCAAAAAAATAAAAAAATCTGCGAATTCATTTTCTTTCGACATAAAAATAAATACATTTAATTAAACGTGAACGTTAAAAAATTGTAAAAAGTTAAATTATGCATCTCACAAAATTTGACGTTATTATCACTTTAAAAATTTTATATGCATCGATGAAATGCTAATGCAGTTCTATAGCTATAATTCAACAGAAATTTAAAAACATGGTGTATAGAACGTTTTTTATCTCATAATTATTTGTGATATTACTTTGTACACCTGCGTCAGGAAAGTATTTACGACCCTGCACTGCTTTATGATTCCGGGATGCATCCTATCCCTCCTAGAAGTTCTGAAACATGGTAGTACTGAGACGATGTTTATATACAGGGTGATTATAAAAAAACTACCCCGATATATGAGACCATATAGCTACCATACCGTTCCGAGGAACTGAATAAAAATTTGGTGGAAGGTATCTTGAGGTATGCGCTCAAGAATCATAAAAAACAACAGTTAAACTCTAACAGTTACGGTTACAGTGACAAAATTTCGAAAATTTCAAATGGCAACACCTACTTTTTTTTTAAATTCGAATGGGATCTCCGTGGCAAAAAACCATAAATAGCGTTGGAACGGTACCTCTAGCATGAAAATCACCAACGCTAGGCATACTAAAAAAAAATAAAGCGAAAACAGCTGTGATGTGCCTACCAGAGCACGCTTTTCATTTTCTTAATGACGTCACATTTCACAATGAGTCTTCGGCTCTCACTAAAGTCTACTGATTCTGCTTCGAAACGAGAAGAAGAGACCATGGTATCCTTAATTTAACGTAGGTCTACTGAATAAGGGTTTTAATTCGTTGTTAGTCGTCATGACTGGCACCATCACACTAAATGATAAATAAAGCATTGTGAAATGCGTGATGCGTATCTTGCTTCCTTGCTCTGTAAACAATATGCCACTTACTGGGAAACATCATAATCATCATCAAAATCGATTTTGATTGCCATTTCACAATGCCTTGCTTTTCACGTAGTGTGATTACGTCAGTCATTACGGCGTCTTACGACTAACAACAAAATTAAAGTCATTATTCAATAGCCTTACACGAAATTAAGGATACCGTGATCTCTTCTTTTCGTTTCGAAGCAGAATCAGTAGACTTTAGTCCGAACCAAAGACTTAGTGTGAAATGTGACGTCATTGAAAAAATGAAAGTCGTGCTCTGGTAGGCACATAACAGTTGTTTTTTTTTTCTTTCTTTCTTAGCCGATTTTCTTGCTACAGGTACCGTTCCAACGCTGTTTATGGTTTTTTGCTATGGAGATTCCATTTCAATAGAAAGAAGTAGGTGTTGTCATTTGAAATTTTGTCACTGTAACCGTAACTGTTAGGGTTTAACTGTTGTTTTTTATATAATTCTTGAGCGCATATCTCAAAATACCTTCCACCAAAATTTTATTCAGTTACTGTGAACAGCATGACAGCTATGGTTTCATATATTGGGGTAGTTTTTTATAATCACCCTGTATATATACATGTATATGTAATAAATTTTTAAAATAATGGCACAAAATAAGTAAAAAGTACAGACACTAAAGCACATTCGTGGAAGTTATCAGCTGTCAGTCTCTCACAAATTGATTTCATATTTAGTCAAATTTTAGATGAGATATTCAAGATTTTCTAAGAAAAGTTTACTTGACTTGATTGGTTTGAGATAATAGGTGTCTGCGTGAGCTGTCATAAAACAGATTTCATGACTGCAAGCGACGTGTGTGATGCATACGAACGGCTCATTGTAGAATCAATAGATGTTAGCACTGGTATGGTACATTATTCATAAGAATAAAATAGAAAGACTGAAAAAAACGATATTTTAACAAATGAGAAAATTTCTATTGATTAAATAAAACTTTTATTTGTTGAATATGATATGATAATTGTAAAAATATTAAAGATGTAATAAGTTAGATATTCTATCTATTCTGAATTTATTAAAAATTGGAGACACGTTAAAGGAATTGTTAAATTTAAATCCTTCATTCAGGTATTATTATTCATTTGTAAGTGCATGATAGTGTAAATATTCTTTTTCTCACAATCACAATCACAGGAAAATTGATAGAATTTGCCCTATTTTTTTTATCATAAGAAAGGAATTTGCATTACAATTGCAACGATTGGATACTGGGTTGGACTCTCGATGAGAGTTTGGAGGCCCGCCACCGTCTAGTGATATCTATAATACCTAAATTTTTCTATGATTATCATCAATTCGGTAGATGACTGGACACTTCGACTTCGCCACTGGTTAAACGGCAAAAGTTATTTCTCTTAAAATCAGGATATTTGACAAATTTTATAATTATATACCAAAACAACAAGTTTATATTGAGCATTCGCTATTCATATATAAAATCATCTTCCGCTCACCTAACTTGATATCGAAACGGATATACGACATTATCTTTCCACAAATGACCAGACACTTTCGATTTCAGACGTTTTTTTTTTTTTTTTTGATTATCTCAAAAAGTACTAGACAAATCATCTTGAAACTTCAGGAGTGTGAAGAACATGTTGGTTCCATATATTTCAGTTAAAGTTTTGCGTCGAATGAAAAAAAGAGAACCAGTAAAAAATTAAACAAAAATTACAGTATTTGGCACCACCCTGTAGAAAATAATGCATGAAATGCGATCTGGCATGCGATTATGGGGCTCTTTCTTAATATCTGTATAAATTTCTATGTCTCTACCGCATGTAATCAGGGAGATATATACGGTAAGTGCATCAGTGATTGACTCTTTTAGAGCAGTCTCCGATGTTTATAATGTTCTAGTTATCAGAAAATATTTTTAGAAATCTTAAGAGTATGAAAGACATTCAGAACCACATATATGTTGAAATATATACATTTGATAACAATTATTATTATTATTTTTTTTTTATAAATTTTTATTTGTCACCCACTCAATGTTCCAGTAATCGACACTGCCAGTTTTTCTTCTTATTAGTAATTGCCCCCTATGTTCCAGTGTTTGACACTGCTAGTTATTCATTTTACCAGTTATTAGCACCCTATGCTCCAGTGTTTGACATAAAATGTTAAAATTCTTATATGTAAAATATATGATTTTTCTTATTTATTAATTATTTCGGGATAGATGTCAATTACTGGAGCATACCAATCACTGGAGCACCTACCATATATATATATATATATATTATTGCAAAAAACAATTTCAGTTTTTTGTATATAATACGCAAGGTATTAAACCCAAGGCAAAGCTATTTTCAGGAAATTTGACATACAATATTAGACACAGCATTGAGATACTTATAAAAAAAATACCAAATAAATATCGTGTAAACTCAGCAAGTTGTACGCAATAGAATGAACTGCTATTCAGTTTTTCTCGAAAAGAAGCTAATCTATAAGGGGTTTTACTCACATTTTTGATTCAATAAATGGTAATACAGTTTTCAATGATTGTAAATAAATAACGAGAAAACCCCCTTATCATTTTCTTATTTTTGGGAACGGCTGAAATTCAGTTCATTATATCGCGTAGGATTTTTTGTGTTTACACGATATGTGTTTGGATTTTTTATATAACTAGCTCAATACATTTGGCAATGGGCTCTTCCCACCTGACGTCAGAGGTCACATGATAGAAGAAAAACAAATAGCAGACGAAGTCTTGTTTATCTATAGCGATTGCTGAAATAACATATTTTCTATTCTTATTTTTGATCAATCGTATTTAATCTGTGTTATTGTTTATAAATCATCACTTTAAATCCATTTTATATCATTATTCATCATCGTTTGTTTGCTGTATACATTTACAATCATCATTTAGTTTATGTTTGTTATTGATGTTCATGGAGAACATGTTTAATACTATGATTTTTGGTACTTAAATCAGTGACAGTGAAATCCATTTAGACCAGTAACTAAGTTAATTAACTTGTTGTAACACCTTTATGCAATTAAATTAAATGAAAACATTTTAAAATTTCAAATTATAATCCATAAACATTCCACAAGAAGCTATTATTTATTGCTAGATCAGTTAATGTTACAGTTACACTACAATATACAAAAATCGATTCGTGTAGGTAAAAATAAATAAACACATAAAATGTTTTTTAAAAATTTTTAAATTTACAAATACTATTATTATACTGTTTAGAAATGCACAATATTACTTTTATTTTATTTTATATTAAATATTAAAATTTTTGTTCTTAAGAACAATATTTAATTGAATTCGATTCTCAGAATTCTATTATTCGTTATCCTCTATCACGTGATTGAGCAGACGACGGTGGGAAGAGCCCATTAAATTATACAAATGACATTTTGCTAAATCTTCCGCATGCGCAGTTAAAAATTATTTGGAAAAAATGCTCCTAATTCATTACATATTTAATATTTTTTCATTCTGATTGCAATACTCTGTGTCTAATATTATATGTCAAATTTTCTGAAAAAAGTTTTGCACTGGGTTTAATACCCTGTTTATTATAGCTAAAAAAGTGATTTTTTTTTTTGGCACTTTTTTAAAGAAACCATTATATCTACCTAATTACAAGCGTTACAGACATAAAAATTTATACAGATAATAAAAATGAGCCCCGTAATCATATGCTATAGCTAAATTGCATTTCTAGCATTACTTTTTACAGGGTGGTGTCAAACAGTTTCATTTTTCTTTAATTTTTGACTAGTTCTTCACACTCCTGAAGTTTCAAGATGGTTTGTCCAGTACTTTTTGAGATATTTCAAAATCAAATTTCGATTCAGAGTTTTTCAAAAACCTATTCTGAGTAATTGCACTTTAGAGATTGAACTCTAAGCGACTGAACTTTTTTGTGAGCTAGCAAAGATTTTTGCTCTGAAGTATTTGATGTTATTTGTTTTACTCTAGTGGAAGAAGTGACTGTTTTTTAACTGTTCCAGAACATTCGCCGAGTTGTGACTTTTGCTGTACGATTGGCAGCTTTAATCGTTTCCAGAATATTCGAAGAATTAACACTAATATTGGACTGTTTTCGAGAATATTCGTTTTAATAATAGTTCTGTTGTACAGATTCGAGAAATTAAAATATATATATATATGTATATTTGAAATGGTCAAGGAGGTCCCATACTAAAGATGTGCCGAAAATAGTCGCCAATCAAAATATATTTATTTAAATGTTTCAATTATTCAATTAAAAAAAAAAAAAAAAAAAAAAAAAAAAAACTTTAAATATAGTGATCAGTGAAGCAGGCAAAGCAGCAGTGAAGAAGCGTTGGAACCCTCTGAATAATCTAACATCATAGACCTATTATAAGAGTGGACGGAGCATTCCATTATAAGAAAAGGTGCAGAGATGAAACCATGTGAATGTTGAAAAAGGTTACCCTTTTTGACATTTTTGGCAGTTTGACGTTATTGGCAATTTTTTGTTTGGATATAAATATAAATATATTATTATTATTATTATTATTATTATTATTATTAAAAGATACAACAAGCAAAACTAGTGTAAAATATTACAGTTGCTGAAATTTATTTTTACCTTGTTATTAACATCTAACAAAGTTCAAAAGTTTTTATAACTTTGGTTTGTCTATACTCGTTTTAACTCTCATAAATCTTCCTGACTGAGTGAGTGAGTGAGTGAGGGGGGTGATTCATCATCGCCGAGACCAAACCCTTAGACCTAGAAGCATGAAATTTTGTGACAATGTTCTTTCTATGACGTAGAAATCCACTAAGAAGCGATTTTACAAAATTCGCCCCCCAAGGAGGGAGGAGAGGCAAAACGTGATTTCACAAAATCCGTCATATCTCAAACAAAAAAACAGGTAACCGTAAAATTTTTGCTTTAAAATATAGCTAACACAAATGTCTAAAAACCAATTTCTGGAATTTTCAAAATTCGGTCCCTCAATAGGGCAGGGGGTGCAAAACGGGATTTCACATGCGTAAAACGTGATTTCGCATAATCCTACATATCTCAAACAAAAAAATAGATATACGTGAAATTTTTGCTCTAAAATATAGCCAATGCAACTATCTAAAAACCAATTTCCGGAATTTTAGAAATTCAGCCCCCAGGTGGGGCAATGGAGCAAGAACAAATAGAAGTAGAGTTAGGCCGTTCAAAATTGGTACAGATGCGTTTTAAAGACATTGCAAGTCGAATGGGGATATTTTCGATAGTGTAAAGTTATTAGGAGGGGCGAGAAGGGGGGAGGGGAGGGCAAAGAAATAAAAATAGTGTCAGATCGTTCAAAATTGGTACATAGAGGTTTTCGATACTTACAAATCGATTGCGGATATTTTCGAATTTGTAAAATTATTAGGAGGGCTGGGAAGGGCGGTGGGACAGTAAGGGGGGCTGTGGGCAAAAACAAATAGAAATACAGTTAGGCCGTTCAAAATTGGTACAGATAGGTTTTAGAGGCCTGCAAGTCGAATGGGGATATTTTCGAAAGTGTGAAGTTATTAGGAGGGCCGGAAAGGGGGGGGGCGGAGGGGAAAAAATAGAGTTAGATCATTCAAAATTGGTACATAGAGGTTTTCGATACCTACAAATCGATTGCGGATATTTTCGAATTTTTAAAATTATTGGGAGGGGCGGGAATGGGCGGAGCGGAGGGGCAAAAAAAAAATAAAAATAGAGATAGATCGTTCAAAACTGGTGCATAGAGGTTTTTGATACTTACAAATCAACTGCGGATATTTTCGAATTTGTAAAATTATTAGGATAGGTAGGAGGGGGGGGCGAAGGGGGAAAATAATAGAAATAAGAGTTAGAGAGCATTTTGGGATTTTTTTCCGAAGGCAGTGAGAACCCGGTGCGATATTTTTCCTAATCAGATTTTGTTTCTCTCTCTCTCTTTTTTTTACTTTCTTCTATACGTAATATAGAGAAAGTATTGGATTCGCGAAAATTTTCGACCTCCGTTTTTTGACGGATCTACACGTTTTGGGATGTCCTGAACACGAATTGATAGTTTTTAAAAAATGTCTGTCTGTCTGTATCATTTTTTTGTGGACGCTGTATCTCACGAACCAATGAATGAAATTTAACCAAACTTGGTATTTAGTTGCACCCTGACATGAACTGGTGCCCATTAGATTTGGGAATCAATAGCTCAACAGGTGGCGCTGTGATCGCATTTTATAGGACAAAATTCCGTATAAATGGGCATAATGAGAGTTATTTTAAACTTGTGATTGTAAAATTAATATGAATTATTGATAATAGTAGTAGTTAACTAGGAAAAAAATTCGTGCATGGGGGGGAAGTATCCCCCCGGGGGGGTTAAATTTTGAAGATGGGTATCATTCGAAAGATCTCGTCAATACCTTTAAAACGAATGGTTGAACCATAAATCTGTGATAATTTAAAACAAAGTTATCGATTTTTTTTACTTTTAACAAAAAAAAAAAAAAAAAAACGGAAAAAAAATCGTTTTTTTTTTTTTTTTTTTTTTTTTTTTTTTTTTTTTTAAAGAAATTTTACTAAACTTGGTATTTAGTTGGTCCCCGACATAAACTGGTGCTGATTATATTTGCGGATCAATAGCTCAACAGGAGGCGCTGTGATAGCATTTTATCTAAATTTTTAACATGGCAGAATTAGACAAAAAATCGTATAAATGTGCATAATAAGAGTTATTTTACACTTGTGATTGTAAAATTAATATGAATTATTGATAATAGTAGTACGTAACTAGGAAAAAATTTTTGTGCATGGGGGGGGGGGGGGGCATCGCTTAAAAAAAAAAAGAAAAAAAAAACCCTGAGAGAAAAAAATCGTATATATATTTTTTTTAATATTGTTACTGATTGAATATGTATAGGAAAATATAGAAGAAAGTCTTGTGGTGGCCACAACATACTAGTTTTTTTTCACGTAATAAAAATTAATGCAATTTTGAGAATTCAGCAATTATAGTGATTAATTTAAAAATAGGGACCAGCGAAGCGGGCGTTGTATGCTAGTTATAAGATAAAAAGAACTTTTTCTATACCATGTTTTTAAATTTTCTGTTGAATCATATAAACTTGACAATTCTATGTATTAATAAATACTTTTTAAAAATTGATTTTTGTGAGTTATCCCATTAACTTGAGATAAAATGACCAAATGCCTAATAAAGACAATAATTATAATAATTTTCAAACATTTATTAATTGAATAAAAGTATTAAAAAATGCATTGTCATTGTGTTCTGAGCTATTCCAAAAGTTTCAAATGTCTAGCTAGTCGGAAAGTTATAGCTATAGAACTATATTAGCACTTTATCAACGTGTATGAAATTTAAAAAAAAAGGAAAAGAAGTGATATTTTTGAATAGTAAAAATTGTGAGATTTTTTAAAATTATTTTTGCATCTTGTGCAGTGAGATTAATTTAAACTTATTTTTTTTCTTTCAGGATGATGATGGGGACGGAACATGCGAGATGTAGATGAAGTAGAAACTTAATATGAAATATCTACTCAAGAAAATTTTTGACATTTTCGCAATGATTTTTAAAAAGGAGATATTTCTACTAAAGCACCCTATATTTATTGCTGCACATTTTCAAAACATATGTATTTTATTTTTCCAGTTAACTGATTTTGTTGGAATTTGTTTCTCTTTTTTATGTTAAAGATAATCCAGAAATATTTTAATATACATCTGAACGATATTTATGAATCTACTCTGAATGTCGTACGGGTTTATGGAGAATTAGAATACAAGAAGAATTACAATACAATTACAAGAAGAATTACAGTACACTTTCTACCAATAAGCATTTGGACGCTTTCGAATTTAGACGTTTTGTCATATATCTAGAAAAAATCTTTGGGAATCATCTTGAAACTTTAGGAGTACAAAGAACATACAACCTCTGACAATAAAGTTCGGTGAATGAGGTCAGAACGGCCGATCTGGCAACACTGGCGAAACAAAACGCTGCACCTGCGCAGCGGCAGGTGTTGACCATCTGCCCCCACCGTTGTTCAGTTGAGCGTCGTTTGTGTTCCGTGTAAGACTTGGTTTACAAAGTGCTTGTTTAGTAGGTTGGTTCTTAACTGACAACAGGTAAATGAAAAGATCAATTTAAAGTCATTTTCTGTTATTAAGTTGCAAGAAGTAGCAACTAAGTTTTGAGGTGCAACTCGTCATTTCACGCAGCTCTAATAAATTCAGTGATGAACAGGAATCTTCTTCAAACACATAACATTTCATTGGGTCCTTTTGAAATATTTTCTGTACTTTGAAAGGACTAGATTATTAAGGTAAACTTCCAGTTATCAAGAATGCAACTGTCCAACATATATTTGCTTTCTGTAAAATAAACAAAAGAAGTGAGTTTAAAAAATGAATGCTTTTTGCGATATAGTGGTGGCGTCTAATGAACTTATTTTTCGGAATTAAAAAGTTTAATTTCACACAGGTCTAATAAATCCAGTGATGAACAAGAATCTTCTTCAAACACATAAACTTTCATTGGATCCTTTTAAAATATTTTCTGTACTTTGAAACGAAGAGATTATTAAGTTAAATTTCCAATTATCAAGAACGCAACACAGTCTGACATAATTGTTTCATACTTCTAAAATAAATAAAACAAATGAGTTTAAAAAATGAATGCTCTGTGCGATATTCCTACATTAGTCTGGCTCTGGTAGCACATCACAATTGTTTTCTCTTTTTTTTTTTTTCTAGCGCTTACAATTTTCGTGCTACAGGTACCGTTTCAACGCTATTTATGTTTTTTTGGTATGTAGATCCCATTCCAATAAAAAACTAGTATGTTGTGGCCACCACGAGACTTTCTTCTATATTTTCCTATACAAATTCACTCAGTAACAATAATAATAATAAAAGGTGGGACTTTGACAAAATTTTGTGTAAAATGTGAAAATTATTCTACACGGAAACCGTGGGACTTTGACAAAATTGGGGGGAAAAATGCAAAAAATTTTTTAAGTTTGTCAGAACACGAAAACCGTGGGAGTTTGATAGAATTAAGGGGAGGGAAAAAAAAAGAAATATGGGACATTGACAAAATTTTGGGTAAAATGTGAAAATTTGTTAAAGTTTGTCAAGACACGGAAACCGTAGGACTTTGACAATATTAGGGGAAAAAAGCAAAAATTAGTTTAAGTTTGTCAGAACACGGAAACCGTGGGAGTTTGATAAAATTAAAGGGAGAGAAAAAAAAAAAAAAAGATTTTTTTTTTTCTAAGTTTTTTTTCGTAAAAAGTAAAAAAAAAATCGATAACTTTGTTTTAAATTATCACAGATTTATAGTTCAACCATTCGTTTTAAAGGTACTGACGAGACCTTTCGAAAGATACCCATCTTGAAAATTTTTGCCCTATATCACCCTGTTAAAAATTTAGAAAAAGCGGGATGGTAACGCAACCTGTAAGACGATTTTTACCAAAAGTTGATAGGCACTAATTTATGTCAAGGTGCAACTACATACCAATTTGTATGAAATTCTGTGCAGTAGTTCCAGAGATACAGTTGCCACAAAATTTTGTCACACACACACACACACACAGACAGACAGACATTTTCTAAAAATGGTAAAATCATATTCTACACCTCTCAAAACGTGTAAATCCATCAAAAACCCGAAATCGAAAATTTTTACGAATCCAATACTTTCTTCTATTGAAGATAGAAGAAAGTAAAAAGTAGATGTTGCCATTTGAAATTTTGTCACTGTAACCGTAACTGTTAGAGTTTAACTATTATTTTTTACATAATTCTTGAGCGCATACCACAAAATACCTACCAGCAAAATTTTATTCAGTTACAGTGAAGGGTATGATAGATATGGTCTCATGTATCGGGGTATTTTTTTTTTTTTTTTTTTTAATAATCACCCTGTATATATATATATTATAATAAATATACATTTCTAAAGTAAAGTAATGTTAAATTTTGAATTTTGCTAACTAATTAAAAAACTAGTAATCTGCAAAATGTTTAGAATCAACTCTAAACAGATACAGCAGACCACTGGTTGGCAACCAGTGGTCTGCTGTATATATATAATCTATACTTAATAAATTCTGTAGCTTCATTTCATTTTGCATTAGGTCGTATTAAAACTATTATTAATAAATTAATTTTTATGCCTTTTTTTTTCTTGTGCATCATTTCTTATACATACATTTTAATATAATTCAGGAAAAATTAGGGAAAAAAACTCGCTACTATACTAAAATAGTCTAATGGTCATTTTCTATTATTAAATTGCAAGATGTAGCGACTAAGTTTTGATGTGCAACTCGTCATTTCACGCAGCTCTAATAAATTCAGCGATGAACAGGAATCTTCTTCAAACACATAAAATTTCATTGGGTCCTTTTGAAATATTTTCTGTACTTTGAAAGGACTAGATTATTAAGGTAAACTTCTAGTTATCAAAAATGCAACTGTCCAACCTATATTTGCTTTCTGTAAAATAAACAAAAGAAGTGAGTTTAAAAAATGAATGCTTTGTGCGATATAGTGGTGGCGTCTAATGAACTTATTTTTCGGAATTAAAAAGTTTAATTTCACACAGGTCTAATAAATCCAGTGATGAACAAGAATCTTCTTCAAACACATAAACTTTCATTGGATCCTTTTAAAATATTTTCTGTACTTTGAAACGAAGAGATTATTAAGTTAAATTTCCAATTATCAAGAACGCAACAGTTTGACATAATTGTTTCATACTTCTAAAATAAATAAAACAAACGAGCTTAAAAAATGAATGCTCTGTGCGATATTCCTACATTAGTCTGGCTCTGGTAGCACATCACAATTGTTTTCTCTGTTTTTTCTAGCGCTTACAATTTTCGTGCTACAGGTACCGCCGTTTCAACGCTATTTATGATTTTTTGGTATGTAGATCCCATTCCAATAAAAAAAAAAGTAGGTGTTGCTATTTGAAATTTTGTCACTTTAACCGTAACTGTTAGAGTTTAACTATTATTTTTTACATGATTCTTGAGCGCTTACCACAAAATACCTACCAGCAAATTTTTATTCAGTTACTGTGAAGGGTATGATAAATCTGTACTGATAAGTATAAAGGATTTATGTCCAAAAATGTCGATTTTGAGTTAAGTACATAGTCAGACTCAGAAAAAAATTCTTTATCGATTGGTATAAAGGATTTAAATTCATGTCATTTAGTCTTTGAGAAAATCCATTAATGAAAAAAGACTCAAGTCAGAAATTTAGCATTAATCTTTGGTATAAAATATTTAATTCAAAATTTTCCCTTTATTAAATGAAGGTTGATAATCACTGAATGGTATAAAGGGTATAAATCAACATAATCCCTCTTTCCTAAGCGATTCTTCTGATCAGTTTTTAGTTAGTTTAACTTTGTTTTTCTTCTCCTGAAAAATCAAGAATATGGACTTAAATCCTTTATACTTATCAGTACAGAAATATGGTCTCATGTAACGTTTTTTTTTTTTTTTTTTTTTTTTTTTTATAATCACCCTGTATATATATATATATATAATAATTAAATATATATTTATAAAGTAAAGTAATGTTAAATTTTGAATTTTGGTAACTAATTAAAAAACTAGTAATCTGCAAAATGTTTAGAATCAACTCTGCCAATCAGTGGTCTGCTGTATATATATATATCTATATCTAAACTTAATAAATTCTGTAGCTTCAATTCATTTTGCATTAGGTCGTATTAAAACTATTATTAATAAATTAATTTTTATGCTTTTTTTTTTCTTGTGCATCATTTCTTATACATACATTTTAATATAATTCAGGAAAAATTAGTGAAAAAAAGTCGCTACTATTCTAAAATAGTCTAATGGTCATTTTCTGTTATTAAATTGCAAGAAGTAGCGACTAAGTTTTGATGTGCAACTCGTCATTCCATGCAGATCTAATAAATACAGCGATGAACAGGAATCTTCTTCAAACACATAAAATTTCATTGGGTCCTTTTGAAATATTTTCTGTACTTTGAAAAGACTAGATTATTAAGGTAAACTTCCAGTTATCAAGAATGCAACTGTCCAACATATATTTGCTTTCTGTTTCTAAAATAAATAAAAGAAGTGAGTTTAAAAAATGAATGCTTTGTGCGGTATAGTGGTGGTGTCTAATAAACTTATTTTTAAAAATTAAAAAGTTTAATTTCACACAGCTCTAATAAATCCAGTGATGAACAAGAATCTTCTTCAAACACATAAACTTACATTCGATCCTTTTAAAATATTTTCTGTACTTTGAAATGAATAGATTATTAAGTTAAACTTTCAGTTACCAAGAATGCAACTGTCCAACATATATTTGCTTTCTGTAAAATAAACAAAAGAAGTGAGTTTAAAAAATGAATGCTTTGTGTGATATAGTGGTGGCGTCTAATGAACTTATTTTTCGGAATTAAAAAGTTTAATTTCACACAGCTCTAATAAATTCAGTGATGAACAGGAATCTTCTTCAAACACATAACATTTTATTGGGTCCTTTTAAAATATTTTCTTTACTTTGAAATGAATAGATTATTAAGTAAAGGGGATGGTCTATCTATCGTCTCCGAAAGCCGAAGCCAGTATTATTCTATGGGAAATTTCGTCCCATTATAATTCATTAACTAATACATATTTTTAAATTCCGTTTTCCCTTTCCGAAAATTCACAACTATTAAACAAATTATCGCTTTCTAAAAACTGATTTTTTTTTTTTTTTTTTTTTTTTTTTTCTTTTTAAGATTTCATATTTAAAGCTCAAAAAGGAAAATTTTCACACTGTGAAAATTCGCATTTTACAACCTCAAAATAAAAATAAAATATTAAAAATTTAAAAAAAAAATCTGGAGTGACTCCACTCGACTTTCCGAACATTGAGTAATTAACAGTTTTGTAGATAAAGTAAAGAAAGAGTAGTTGTTAAACAAACAAAAGAGAGAAAACCATAATAGAGTGTGAGTATTTTTCTACATCTATTACACGTTGTTTTATTTAACGCTACTGAACTTTGAGCCCATAGATCATAATGACAAAGAAATTTTCGTTGTGTCCCTGTAAAAACCTATAAATGTTAGATTCACCAAAATGCTTATAGTTAGTGCAACAGTGATTTATAATACTCATATAAATTTTCAGCTGAATTCAATAAGGCGTTTAGATGCTATCGTACTTTTAAAAATTTAGTCCCATAGGCCATAATGATAAAGAATTTTTCTTTGTGTCCCTGTAAAAAAACTGTAAGTGCTAGATTCACCAAAATCTATACAGTTAGTTCAACTGTGATCTATAACATGTGTACAATTTTTTTGCTCGGATTAATAAGGCGTTTAGACACTATCACATTTTTAAAAATTTGGCCCCATAGGCATAATGATAAAGAATTTTTCTTTGTGTCCCTGTAAAAAAACTATAAGTGCTAGATTCTCCAAAATCTATACAGATTGAGTATTTGTGATCTATAATATGTGTATAAAATTTTTGCTCAATTGAATAAGGCGTTTAGATGCTATCGCACTTTTAAGATTTTGCTCCCATAGGCCATAATGATAAAGAATTTTTCTTTGTGTCCCTGTAAAAAAAACTATAAGTGCTAGATTCACCAAAATCTATAGGGTTCGTACTATGGTGACTTACAATATGCGTACCAACTTTCAGGTTAATCGAACGAAGCGTTTAGACGCTAGCGTGTTCACCCACAGACATACACACATACACACATACACACACACATACATACATCATCGTAAAAATAGTGAAAACGGACTCAGGGGACCTCAAAACGTATAGAAACATCAAAATCTCGAATTCGGATTTTTGACATGATTACAATACTTTCCTCACTATAGTGTTCGGAAAGTAATAATTTTTAGAAAGCGATAAATTGTTTAATAGTTGTGAAGTTTCTGAATGTGAAAACGGAATATAAAAATATATATTAGTTAATAAGTTATAATGGGGCGAAATTCTCCATAGAATAGCGTTGGCTCTGGCTTCTGGTGGGACGATAAGTGGAAAGGCCTCTTAAACTTTCAGTTACCAAGAATGCAACTGTCCAACATATATTTGCTTTCTGTGTCTAAAATAAATAAAAGAAGTGAGTTTAAAAAACGGATGCTTTGTGCGAAATAGTAATGACGTCTAATGAACTTATTTTTCAGAATTAAAAAGTTTAATTTGACACAGCTCTAATAAATATAGTGATGAATGAACAGGAATCTTCTTCAAACACATAAAATTTTATTGGGTCCTTTAAAAATATTTCTGTACTTTGAAACGAAGAGATCATTAAGTTAAATTTCCAATTATTAAGAACGCAACACTCTAACATAATGGGCTCTTCCCACCTGACGTCAGAGGTCACATGATAGAGGAAAAACAAATAGCAGACGAAGTCTTGTTTATGTATAGCGATTGCTGAAATAACATATTTTCTATTCTTATTTTTGATCAATTGTATTTAATCTGTTTTTTTTTTTTTTTTTTTATACATCATCATTTTTAATCCATTTTACATCATTATTCATCCTCTTTTGTTTGCCGTATACATTTACCATCATCATTTAGTTTATATTTGTTATTGATTTTCATGAAGAACATGTTAAATACTCTGATTTTTGGTACAGGGTGGTCAGAAAAACATGATAGAAAGTATTTTAAGTTTCTGATTTCAAATGTATTGATGCAAATATAATTCTTCCATATTATAATAGCACATATAGTGACATTTCAGTTGAATGCTTAATTACCGGAAATAAAGAATAAGCAATATAGAATCACAAACCTTTTAAGATCGGTTATATATCGTAGGAGAATTTTATGAGAATAACCGATGTAATGTCCCCGTTCGACGGGCATGTCGTTCAGAGTTCAAAATGAAAAGCAGGCTTAGTGAAGAGATAATCGCGCAGTAAGTTATAGCGCTCTAAAGTCGCAGTGATTTTTAAGCCATCAGATGACTGATGTAATGGTCCTAATCTCCCACTGATTTTCATTGTTTACAGGTTGATGGACAGATATGAATCTACAGGGAGTGTTTAGGATGCAAAAAGAAAGGCGTCGGGACGAAAATCAGCAGTTGTTACTGACGACATCAGGGAGCCTGCGCGCGCATACTTTGAGGATCAGCCAACCACTTCCACTCGACAGGCGGCCCAACAATTAAGCATATCCAAAACATCATTACAAAGGCTAATGAAAGCAGTAGGATTGTGTCCATACAAGATCCAAATGTGACAGCCGCTAAAGGTGGGGGTGGGGGTGGGGTGGGGGTACTGTGAAGTGGAGAGATTTCGCAAACCACATAATCGAGGAACTTATAAATGGTTCCATCAGTGAATACAAGATCTGGTTTAGTGATGAGACCCATTTTCAGTTGAATGGCTTCGTAAACAAATAAAACTGGCACCACTGAGGTACGGAAAATCCTCATCTCAGCGCCATCTCTTCACTGCATCCACAAAGGCAAAGGGTCATGGTGTGGTGTGCCATATCGTCGAAGCAGATAATTAGTCCGATATTTATTGATGGTGTGGTCACAGGAGTGAAGTGTCGAGAGTTGCTAGAGCGTCACTTTGGCCTTGATGCAGGTCATCTCAACAGGACACGCCGGTACCAGTTCAAGCTAGATGGGGCTCGCCCCCAAAAAACTTCTGACGTCTTCACGTGGTTTGAAACGACGTTTGGTGAGCGTTTGATTGCATTGGATGCAGAGAAATTCACGGGGCACGGGATAGAGTGGACCCCATACAGCCCGGACCCAAATCCGTGCGACTTATTCTTATGGGGTTACATCAAGGTTAGAATCTATAGGAATAACCCTGATTCACTAAGGGACCGAAAATTGGCTATCAGAAGTGAGATTGATGCACTTGAGTACGACACACTCCAGCGCATTTTGACAGAGTTTTGGAACCGTCTTTATAACACTATAGTCGGGGACGGTAGACATTTTAAGCATCTTGTATATTAAATGTCATTCATATCTTTATTCAATAAAATATGTTTCATGTTCTTGCATGTTGTCTTTTTTTCCGCAATGATCGCTTACTTTCTATCATGCTTTTCTGACCACCCTGTACTTAAATCAGTGACAGTGCAATATCGTACGGCGTACATCCATTTAGACCAGTAACTAAGTTAATTAACTTGTTGTAACACCTTTATGCGATTAAATTAAATGAAAATATTTAAAAATTTCAAATTATAATCCATAAACATTCCACAAGAACAAGCTATTATTTATTGCTAGATCAGTTAATGTAACAGTTATACT